>JAVANC010000009.1:42035362-42204175 GCA_033319125.1 Parnassius glacialis | reverse complement strand
ACAATTGAGACGTGGTCCTCCACAGCTGTTCGGATGAGGAAGCCCAAGGTCACTCAGCGAGCTATAAAGAAGGCTATACTCGGAGTTTCTCTGCGTTATAAACTTAGAAATGAGGATATTCGCAGTACAACCAAAGCGATCGACACAGCCCAACGGATTAGTAAGCTGAAGTGGCAATGGAATGGCCATTTAGCTCGAATAACTGACAACCAAAGGGGAAAAAAGGTTCTTCAGTGGCGGTCTCGTACCGACAGATGAATTTGTAGGGCATCCCCCCACTAAATGGAGTGACGACCTGGTAAGACATGCAGGAAGTCGATGGATGCAGGAGGCTCAGGACCGTGCTTTGTGGCATTCCTTAGGGGAGGCCTATGTTCAGCGGTGGACTTGTGAAGAGCTGTAATGATTATTATGATGATTTATAGCCCTTCACAAGCCCACTGCTGGACATAGGCCTCCTTCAACGAATGCCACAAAACACGGTCGTGAGGCACCTGCATCCATCGACTTTCTCTAGTTGGACGACGACCTACATTTCTATAACTCTATATATAAAAAGTTTGACTGGGTCCCTAGATAGATAGGGATATATATTTTGGACCCGGTAGACCCAAAATCAATAATGCGAAACCTATCCGATCGCAAAATTTAAATTAAAATAACGATAAATACAAAATAAAGTACATTAAAATGCATCATCACTTTCCCATGGTTTCTTTTTTAGTAGTAGGTAGGTAGTAGTAGATATATTTTTCCCGAATGATTTATTGAATGAAACTGTTTTTTTACGGATTTTATCGCGTTTATTTTATTATTTTTATTCCCGACGTTTCGAGTGCTTTTCAGCAACCCACGGTCACGGGGGGGACTTGAATGGAAATGGGTTGCTGAAAAGCACTCGAAACGTCGGGAATAAAAAACATAAAATAAACGCGATAAAATCCGTAAAAAACAGTTTTATTCAATGTGTAGTGTTCGCGTCAATATAAGAAATTGAATGATTTATTTTATTTATTCAGATACCTTAAGCCTGCTTTCGGCGAGTCCCAGGTGATACGGCTTTTTATTCAAAACACAATGGCTTAGTAATAAATTATGCTGAATTCGGACTTATATCCCTATTCATAGGGGATTTAAAATCATCTATATATAAATAAAATTGAAGCGTCCTGTCTGTAATATTGAAATTACTGGCTTCTTTTAAGCTCACGGGACTATGTATTAAGTATGCTATCAAGATATAAATAACTATTTTTAAAACATTTTCGTCTGTCTGGCAAGTCTTCGGAATGGCTAAACAAATTATGATAAGACTTTACTAACAGGTAGAGACCAATGTTAGGAGGTATCTGGGTTATATTTCATCGGAAAAAAATGATCTAAATAGATTCCATGCCGGCGAAGTTTGAGCAGTTCGCTAGTATATTAAAAGTTTTATAAATAAATAGTTGCAGTTCACTTCAATAGCTAAAATTATGTTTCAAAATTAAATAAAAATATTTGGAAAATCCAAAAGTGCACGCATCATGAGCGTTTCATTTAATTTTGATGAAAAAAATATATCATTTACACAAATTATAAAATCGATTTATGCTGTATGGTACATTTTTCTCGTATCTCTTTATGTATCTATCATATGACTGCAATATGGTTATGATAGATACATTTTAAGACCAAAAAATTGCTTGACCTTGACGTGTCGGGAGTGAAGCACTACCTTAAAAGCTTCAAGTTATAAGCATTGAAATTTTACATATATTTTAAAATTTTATATATTGTACGTGTGGTGAATTCAGTTTTCTTATTTAAAAATGCTTTCAATTATGTTAATTTGGTCGTATCTCTTGCTACTAGTACTTTATGTTAAATTTACTTTTGTTCTTTTAGTGAATACACCATTCAAAATTATATTTTTCAAAAACATGATGCAGGCGTAGTAAACATTTATCAATAGTAACTTTATTTTATTATATTATTGTACCTACCGCAGCCAATGAACTGTGAAATATGTATAAGACAACTAGCTTTTACCCGCGGCTTCGCTTGCGTTAATGTTGATTTTGTCAACCAATTCTAGTCGTAGTAGTCAATTAAGAAAAAGCTATTAATATATTTATTTCAGGTTATTGGTCAACATAAATAGAGGTTAAATAGTTACAAAAAAAAATATCTACAAAAATCTGCCACGCCGCGAACTGAAGATCCTACTCCATCTTAAATTTTACCTGCAGTTAATTAACATCTCTTATTAACTACCCTTATCCTTGGCGGTTACAATCATTGGTACAGAATGGAGCATTATGTTAGGATGCCGCTGCGTGCTATGTTATATGTCCTTCCATTTGGTGCTTATACATACGAATCTCGGGCACTGAACACACGCAAACATGCTACATATATATGGCCATGGGAAAAGCATGGCCTTTTTCTGCTCGCAGTTAGAATATAACGAAAGCTGTCGCTCTCTACTTTGATGTATATGTTTACTAAAAATTAGTGAAATTGCTGTATTGACCACGGGAGGTGGTTTACGTCTTCTCGAAGCATTGTGTGAAAAGCGTAAAAATCCATGCCGGAAACATTTTATTGGGATCTAGCTGTTTTGTAGTAGGATTAATGAGTGGAATATAAAATCTTATTTCGAATGTCCCCATTAATTATTGTTAATGGCTGTTGCAAGGCATCATAGAACTAATAAGAACTTGTCGCCACTCACTACGACATTAACTTCATTAATGGTCATTACATTATAACGATTCCCATGTTCACCACTCGAAGTTCCATCAGTATGGACGACGACTTTATATTCCTGTTGAGGCTAGTTCTCTATTGCGCTTTTGAAAGTATTTATCAAAATCTTGTGGCTATGTAACATTATTTAAATTACAGTATCTTTTTGAACTCCTTTTTTATCACCCATGTAATAAACTTGCAAGAATTTATGATGTTTATTATCTTTAGGAAAAAGTGAACCAATTTGATGGTGTATCTTATCTTGTACAGTAAAGGTTGGCGAAAATTCAGGCATGTTATATATTACACGTGCATATATAATATACTACATAATACGCGCATAGACGTGGAGTTGCGGAAAACAGCCCGTCGTAAACTAAACTAAACTAAACTAATATTACACGTGGTAGAGCTATGCTGCAATTATATTAGTAGTATAGTTGTAGCACGAATGGGTCGGCTCGACCGGGGAAATACCACCCTCTCACAGAATACCAGCCTAAAATAGAAGCTTAACACTGCTGTTTCGTATTATGAGTGTAAAAAACCAGAAACCCTTTTTACTGGTAAAGAGGCATTCCATCTTAGTCCTTACGGATGACAACGCATCTACATTTTGATTCGTAAACGAAGATAGATGTAGATGTCTATAGCCTACAGCAACCAATTACCATCAGGTGGACTGTGTGCTTATTTGTCACCCGATCCTATAAAATAAAAAAAAAATTATCTCTTTGATAAATAAAGGAAGAGAAACTTTGCCATTCGAACAACACATCCCTGCCGTCTCATCTTTCCATTTTATAGCATCATAAAACTGGCATTTTTATTCATCAAACCAACACAAAATTAAGATATGTTTTTTGTAATCACTTAAAGGATTGTATTCAAATCCAGAATTATTAAACACAGATCAACTGTCACGCATAAAAGTTCTCCGGTGTTTGGTTTCAATTTCTGTGTGAACGGTTTTTCTCAACTGCGACTCCTCTTGAGTTTCTATTGCTCTAATGGCACTGCTTTTCAAGGGGCATTTCAGTTGCTCGCAAAGCTCTCTGGCGTTCAGTTTGTTTCTGTAAAGCTCTCATAGAAGCCAGGTGGGCGGATTGGTCCTCCAGTCTTTCCTGTCTTTGAGAAGGTGTCTCATCAGTTCACAAAGCAGGTTGTTGCTCCACTTGATCTTGCCTCCTTAGTTTGGCATGAACTGAGGATTCTTGAAATCGAGCAATGTTTGCTGCCGGGGCTCGCGGTAAGCACCTGTAAAGTTAGAACTACGTTTGCGAAAAAAAAAAAAGAAATAAACTGAAAAAGAAAAAAGTCAAAAGTGAAATTACATGAAAGATAACGAACCTCATAATTATAAAAAACAAACTATCGCTCAAAGGAAAAAAAAGAAATAATATAAACTTTAAACTTAATACATTTACAAAACCAAATAAATCAAAAACATTTACTTCTAAATAATAACATAACATGTGCTGTAATTAAGTGCCGTTTGTTCTTTAAGGTGTTCTTTCTTTGTTTAAGGTAGGTTAAAATATTAATCTAAATATTAATTTGACAATGTGTTTGAAAGGACCATGCCCACTTTTCATAAATTTGAAAACCTGATAGTAAAAATTTTTGTATAGTTATAAGGTATAGTAGAAAAACTTCCTGTAAGTTTAGAAAATAATGTCATGTAGTCATTTTTACGTTTTAAATGCTACGAAGCTCAAAAATATTAATGTTACTCTTTAGGTTAGGGTTTGCCGTTACCAAATACTTAATTTTTCTATCTCTTTTTAATGTTCTATCACCACTACCTCTGAGATTATACTGAGAAAAATCTCCTATATATTTATATTTTATATGATCCATGAAAATCACACAAAATGGCACAATACTCAACGAGACGCAAACGCAAGAAATGATTATATTCTCTTTGGCAACAACGAAGGACTGCGCCGACGCCAATCGTAGAACTGTCAATGCGTAGAATTATGGGGCAATGTATACGCTTTTACAACAAAATCCCAGAGCATGTTCAAAGTTTGTCAATAAACAAGTTTAAAAGTTTTATTAAAGAAAAACTGTACAAAAAGGGTTATTATAATATCAAGGAATACATGAATGAAAATAACCCCTGGGAATAAGGTGATCGCCATCATGCTGGTTCTATGAAAATTATTTTAAAATTGTATAAACAAAATTATTGTTAAGTGAAATTATGTTTAAAAAAAAAGTCCCGCTGGGTTTCTTGTTAGTTCTTCCCAGGACAGAGGTATTTTCCGAACCAGTGGTAAATTAAAAAATGACTTTCAATAAGTATTATGTAATAATCAATATTGAACAAAAATGTTTCTATTCTATTCTATTCTATTCTGTGAAATGTCTAAAAATCCGTTTCACTCGTGCGCACTCAATGATATACTGCATGATTAATTTATTTAATTATTATGTTATTATTAATTAATCTCTACTATACAAAGAGTAATAAAGAAATACTTACTGATTAAATAAAACATAAAATAATGTTTAACACTCAGAAACAGATTTCAATTAAATCAATTAGCAGTATTTCAAATGAAACGTCCTAGAAAAGGAATAGTTCAAATGCGTTCAAAATATGGTGGTAATACGTTTACCCTTGGCCTAGAATAAGCTTAAATAAATTTTAAGAAATATATTTCTCCTGCATTTCTTTAACATTGTGATAAGCGTATTTAATTTATAATTCAGTTAGCTGAATTTTAAGATTTATTTCATTTCTATACATTATCAGGTGAAAAATGGGCATCTTTTGTTTCTTAATTTTCTTTAAGTAATTTATATAATATATTATCCATAGACTAAGCAACGTTAAACATAATTATTCCTTATGTATAATTTAGCCAACTAATTAAGCCTACGACCGAAGTCATTATCTAATGGAGGCTTTAATCATACATCATTAGGTCCATTTACAATGTTATATCTATTGCTACGTCATATCTAAATCACGTTGTGGAGTAAGGAATTTCACAAATTGTTTAAGCGTGAAATATAAGATTTAATTCTTAATAGTTCCTTGAAGTCAGCTTTAACTTTTTTTTACTAACAGTTTAATTTTCAACACTTACTTAGGCAATATCTGGGTGAGGCCTATATTCAGCAGAGGTTCATATGGATGACTGGAGTGGACTAAGGAATATAAAAAACTCAAGGTAACTAGAATGTGAAAAACTTCATTCTCTAAATTCCTACCCTTCGGTGTGGATTTTTTTTTCCAAATTTAGCAAACAACCATGCGGCTCACTCGATAGTAAGTGAGTACCGCCGCCCACAAATAACTGCAACACCATGGTAATTTCAGATGCACTGCCGACCTTTTAAAAAAGAGTAGGCTCTCTTCTTGAATGTCCCTAAGTCGTATCGGTTTGGAAAAATCGCTGGTGGTAGTCGACTGCACACGAAAGTTGTGCGAGGAATAAAACTTCTTGTAAAACGAGCATTGGTGGACCGCTAACCCAAATAGATAAACCGATTTCGATAATTCTTTTATAAAACCTATTTAATATAAAATAATCATACAAATCGGTTGAATCAAAAGGAGTATCTCCTTTTTTATGTCGCCCCTAAAAGCGGGCATAATTAGCACGAAGATTGAGATTGAAGACTTCGCCAATAAATTAGTTGAAATCTGTATTGGTGCCAGTTTTAAAGCAGTTCGCCTGTGAGCTTACCAACTTGCTTACCCAGCTATGGGAATATGGGCATTTTCTAAAAAAGTTAATTCCAACTACGGACTTACTTAAACAACATAAAAATTGGGAAAGATGCAAAGCCCTTGCTTGGATAAATGCTGCGTTTTTATTTTTCCAGATACTCATCTCAGGGGTAGCTCGATTGGAGCTGGAACGGCTTCAGAGTAAATGGCGCAAATCTATTTATTTGTGACATTTGCTAAAAATACTACCGAATCGTGGGGTCACTTGCAGCAGAGTTTAAAAGTTGCTTATTTGAAATATCGTGTTTCATCAAAATACGCTTATGTATAAATTTAATAATAATATACTTAACACACACAACTTGGTTTCACAAGGGGTCGTTCGACAACTGATGCCGGTGTTGAGCTGATTAAATATATATTTAATGCATGGAAGAATTCACAGGATGCTTTGCGTATATTTTGTGACCTATCCAAAGCCTTCGATTGTGTTCACCATGAAACATTAATCAGGAAACTACAACACTACGGTGTAAGAAGTGGTGCTCTTAAATTAATTGTTTCATATTTAAGTAAGAGAACGCAAAAAGTTGTCATTAACAGTATGAGTTCTTCCGGGTCGATGGTACAGATGGACGTACCTCAAGGCTCAATTCTCAGCCCCTTTCTGTTTCTTGTATACATTAATGACTTACCTTACATAGTAGGGCATAACCATGATATAGTATTATTTGCAGATGACACTTCTTTAATTTTCAAATTAAGTCGACAATTGCTAAAATATGACGAAGTAAATAATGCTATATCTAAATTAGTAAATTGGTTCAATTTGCATTTAAATGGCACTAAAACAAAATGTATGAAATTTTTGACTCAAAATGTCAAACAATTAAATACTAATGTAATTTTAAATGGGGAGAAACTAAGTCTTGTAGATGCCACCAATTTTCTTGGAATCACACTAGACGCGAAGCTTCAATGGAGCCCCCATATATCAAAACTAGCAAGCAGACTTAGTTCTGCAGCATACTCCGTAAAAAAGGCCGGCAACGCAACTGCAATTCCCTCCCTGGTGTTGCAGTTATTCATGGGCGGCGGTAGTCACTTACCATCAGGTGAGCCGCATGCTCGTTTGCCCCCTCTCCTATAAAAAAAAAAGATTAGAAGTCTAACTAGTGTTTAAACAGCTAGACTAGTTTACTTTAGCTATTTACATAGCATAATGTCGTATGGTATTTTGCTATGGGGACACGCAACTGACACTGAAATTATATTTGTTTTACAGAAGAGAGCCATAAGAGGAATTTATGATTTAAAGCCTAAAGAGTCGCTGCGACAAAAATTTAAGGAAATTAATATATTAACTTTGGCCTCTCAATACATTTATGAAAATGTAATGTACGTACACAAAAATAAAAGTAGTTTTACAAAAATAAGTGATATTCATTCTGTAAATACTAGGATCAGATACAAGCTTGTAGTACCAGTTACTCGACTTCATCGAGTCAGTAATTCATTCTTGGGGCGATGTATACGCTTGTACAACAAAATTCCAGAAAATACGAGTATACAAAATTTGACCTGCACAAAGTTCAAAAACTTTATTAAACTAAGTTTGTATAAAAAAGGTTATTATAGTATTAAAGAATTTATAGATAATAATAACCCCTGAAAATGAGGTGATGGCTACCAAGCTATTTCTAATTTGTTGTGTTGTTAATTTGTGTAACATACATGATTGTAAGCTGTTGTTTAAAAAAAGTCCCGCTGGGTTTCTTGCTGGTTCTTCCCAGGACAGAGGTTTTTTTTCGAACCAGTGGTAATTATACAAAAGAGTGACTTTCAATAAGTATTATTTATTATCTATATTGAATAAAAAAGTTTCTGTTTCTGTTTCTAACATGTTTTTAAGACGGACTAAAAAGTATTATTTTTGTTTCTTTTTTATTCATATTCTTATATTGTCTTCCTATTAGTAGTAAGCTATAATCAAAAATGCCAATATATCCACAAACAACTAGTTAATTCATCTTCAGCTGATATATCGAAAGCCATTGGTTGTGATGATGTTAGTAGGGTAATGGTTATGCACGTGTTGGATGCTGTTTTACCCGTGGTAACTCATATCATTAACTTTTTGCTGATAAATGGTGTTTTCCCAACTTTTTGGCGTAAAGCTATTCCTAAATTCAGCGATTGCAACGCTATATCCGATTTTAGACCAATTTCTATTCTGCCTTTTCTCTCTAAGGTTCTAGAAGCTGTTGCTCATAAACAGATTTCTTCTTTTGTTTTCTCAAATAATATTCTTTCCCCTTATCAGTCGGGTTTCCGTCCTGGTCATTCTACTACTACTGCTCTTCTCAAGGTGACGGAAGATATCCGAGAGGGGAAGGAAAAATCAAACTAACTGACTGTCCTCATCTTAATTGATTTTTCTAACGCATTTAATTTTGTTGATCACGATATCTTGTCGGCCCTTCTTTCTCGTTTGAATATCTCGTCTTCAACTCAGGAATAGTTCTCATCATATCTTCGAAAGAGCCAACAGGCCGTGCGTACTGGACATATACTATCAAACTGGTGTGATGTGTCTACTGGCGTCCCTTAAGGCGGTATAGTCTCTCCCCTTCTGTTTTCAATTTTTATCAATCACATCACATTAAATCTCGAGTGCTCTTACCATCTGTATGCTGATGATCTGCAGTTATATGTGCAAGTGGAACCTCTTCTATGCTATCTCATTATTAAATGATGACTTGAAATACATCTCCGAATGGTCCACTGTGTATGGCATAAACGTGAACCCATCTAAGTGCCAAACAATAATCTTAGGTAGCTCACGATTATTATCGAAACTAGATATTCCCACCCTACCATCAATTATGTTTAAAAACAATGTTATACCATTCACTTCCCATGTAAAGAACCTTGGTCTGTACGTTATGGTTGCTTAACATGGAACAAACATATACAGGAGGTGAGTCGCAAAACTACTGGAACTTTGCGATCTCTATATTGATTAAAAAATTTCTTCACACCAATACTAAGATTCTACTTGTCCAGTCACTTATTCTACCGATTATTGATTATGTCACTGTGTGTTGCTCAGACCTGTCTCAACATCATCTTACATTGGATCGTCTACTTAACAACTGTATCAGATACATTTTTGGTCTCCGTAAATACGACCATGTATCTTCTTTTCGTGCTCAGCTAAATTGGCTGCCTATCCGTCAGCGCAGATATGTTAGAATACTCGGCACCATTTTCACAATTCTGAACGATCCATGTGATTCAGTATCTGAAATCCAAATTTCAATACCTGGGAGATTCTCATAATTGTTCTCTTCATTCTTCGGCTAATCTTAAGTTGCTTACTTCTTTTCACCGTACTGGTTATTTATCTCAACCTTTCACCCACACGGCCATCAGACTCCTGAACGACATCTCTCTTGATATTAAAAAAAACTTCCAACAAGTTTGTTTTTAAAAATCAAGTCCGTAAGCATGTGAAAAAATTGTTGCAAGTTTGAACTAACACAGCTCTTATTTTCATACACATATGTATATTTCATTTTTGTTCTGACATAGATAATCTTCATATGTATTGTGAATATATGTATATATGAAGTGTATTTAAGTATAAATGTCTATGTATGTGTGTGTATATGTATATTTATATGTATGTGTGTGTATATGTATTTTTAGCGCTTTCTATTTTGATAAATTCTACACCGCCTCTTGTTTGTATATATCTGTTTAGCCTAATGGATGACTGGGAGCGAATGCCCTATGGCATTAATTCTGCCATATGTACAACTTTGTGCATGAAAGATTAAATAAATAAATAAAAAATATCAAGTGATACTCTTTGAGAAGTTTAAAATCAATTACTAAATTCAACCTGACAGACGTACACGAAAACAAGTTAATAAAACATTGTAAAATGAATATTGATGATTTTTTTATTATTTAAAATTTTCAAATGTTGCTTAAAACCTAATCCGACGAAGTGTTTGATAGGCTTCAAATATTTTAAAGTTTGAATGCTCATCAGTTTGTGGATAAAGGCCCTTGCGTGCTGCAGGACTGCACCAATGCTCAGTTTCAGATAAAATAGCGTTGTGGCATGATTACTATATTTGAAGCAGACTCTCAGGTCTTGGCACATATATATATATATATGTATATATATATATATATATATGTATATGCATTACAGGTGAAGAATCTTTGATTTGTAAATAATATCCAGAAACGCCAGTCGATGATTTGACAGTTTCAAAATGAAGTTATGAATTTGATAGCTAGTTTTTTCACTTTGGAATCTTTTCGCTATGTATGTAATTACACTGAGCTTTTTGCGTTTTCTTTTGGAGCCCTACCATCTAGTTATTAATTAAAGACAAGCGCTTAGATCCTCGGTTAACATATTAATTTATGTAAGTTAATTAAAATGGCTCAATTAATTAATTAAAAGTTTGCATAGTAAAATACGAGGGAACCTTCACAGAGTTTTTAAATAGAAAGAGCATCTCATCTCGTAGGTCATCTGTTAGTGACATTCCTGATCGAGGTTTAAATTACGCTTGACCTTTTTATTTGAAATTTGTTATCTCTCACTAATTTCTGACATTATTTTCCTCAGAATATTAAAAAGCATTTCGTTTAATGGTTAAGTCATAACCAGGCTGACGCAACTTTCTATGAAAGCTGAGAAATCTGCACCCAATCATGATTTTCTCAATGTTTGTGTTGTGTTTGTAAAAATAAAGCAAGAAAGGAATATCGCTGTTTCTTTCCTTCGTGTTTTTATAGATTGCCATTTTAAAAATTAGATGCAAAAATTCATATTATATCGGAAGAAACCAATAATGTTAATTCTGTGTTAAACTTTTTTGATTTGCTCTTTAAAGTATCATTACGTATGTAATGATGTATATAATAATATATATAATATGCATATATTACTCTGAGATTTGCACAATTAATTTATCTATTAATTGATTAAAATTATATTATTAAATATTAGCAGAATTCTATCAAAAGAAGTCATGAACTCATGAAAGAACAATAAATTATATTTGTTTGTTGTCAACTTCTTTCAATGGAAAATATTTTCTGAGATTTATTTCATAGGTTTAGATTTTAATAATTTTTATGGATTTTTGCTTAAATTCAGTTATTATGGGCATCATTTTCTTTTGTAGGCGAATACACAGTCCAATGTCGTCGTGAATATGCGGTAAAGATTTTTTGTGAGATGTTAACTCCACTTTGCATTGATATGTTATTTGTTTATTGATAGTAGTGATATTGTATATATATATATATATATATATATATATATATATATATATATATATATATATATATATATACAATATACAAACTAAATTTCGTACATATATAACATGTCTTTAAACTGTTGTACTGCACTAGACGTACTAGATTACACAAAAACAAATACAAAACATACTTATATATCAGGTTTGGTAAACTTAGACACTGATTTAACACGTTCACTGTCCGGTTTTAAAACACAATAGTAAGACAATAGCAGTGACCTATATGTAGTGCACGGGACAGCGAAAGGGTTAATTGTGTAACGATACACCAAGTTCTAAACGCGCTCAGAATATAAAACTGATGGACTAAACCATTTGAAGATGTTTCTGTCTTATACAACACGTAATGAAAACTGGGGCTGCCTTTAAATACGTTATCAGAATCAACATTCAAATTTATAGAAATAACTTCTTTACCTCAGAAAACTCAATCATATGTGGCGGCGCTGTCGTCGCGCCACGAGCGAATCACGTCAAAGTCTATCCACTGTCCACTGCAAGGTGTTCTGCCCGGGGAGCGGCCAACACTCCGATTGGTAGTTAGGAGCTGTTCTATATAATATGCTGCTTTAACTTCGGAACTTTGTAGCGCGGTTTAGACTTTGACGTGTTTCGCTTGTGGCGCGACGACAGCGCCACCACACATAAAATCATCAAATTAAGTAATTTATACAAAAATGGCCATTTTACTGAATGAGGCATTCGTCTTAGTTAATCGAGGATAGATGTCTATGGGCCACAGCATTCACTTACCGTCAGGTGAACTATGTGCTCAATTGACACCCTATTCTATAAAAATAAACATTTTCAGCTGCGTCACCACAGGCATCGTGCAACACTGGTTTAGAATGGTTAAAAAAATTTTTTTTTTATTTTTTAGAAAACCAACAGTTTTTAAAAAAAAAAATTCACTTCAAATTAAATTACCTGAACATAAGCGTTATATCCCTGAATAAACCAAAATTATTATTTTTTCAAGCAATTCCACTGTTTAATGAAGTCAAAAAGCTCTAAATATTCGTAGTAAATATACATAGGTCTAGCGTACTACTAGACCTAAATAACACTGTTACGGTACCATTACTTTTTATGTTGACAATTCTGTAACCGGCTTATTGGGTAGCGTGAGATAGGGGCACTTACTAAATAGACCGAAACTAGAAAATTCTGGCACACAATTTATATAACAATCTATTTTCTTTTTTGTTATAAAAGTTTCTATATATGTTATTTTTGTTTTTTTTTTTATTTGTTTATTTAATACATCGCACTCTTAATACAATAGTGACCGAACTCAAAATTGGCTACTTTTGGGAATCGACGAAAATGTAATTGCATTTAATTTTTTTTTCTTTTAATTATAAAATGAATATTTCTAGTAGCTCGTTAACCTGAGTACTATTGTTAAAATCTTTGAAATGTGTTCTTTACTATGACATAAAAAAATTTGTTTTTAATAATCAGTTATTCTGTAAATTAAGTTTGAAAACTATCTTTCAAAGATAAGTCGTTGTTAAACAAATGAATCACACTTAATAATGACCGAATTTAAAATAAGTCAGTATTGTATTCGTTTTTGTACGCTAAGATTGACCTAATGAGAAATAAGTTTTTATTGTATTAAAATATGCTGTTGTAAAATCGACTCATTAAAACTTACGTCGGTATACCATTAAATTATTAAATTCATATTATGACTTACCTGTAAATAATTTAAGGTAGGAATGAAATACTTTTGCATGTTTTATATATTTTGAATTCTTTAAAATGCTCAGTTATTAAACATTGAAGGGACTTACTGCTCATAACACAAAAAAGTAAAAAAAAAACCGGCCAAGTGCGAGTCGGACGCGCGCACCGAGGGTGTCGAACAAATCCGTAGGTATATAAGTTTAAAATTATTAAAAATATTTTTATTATATGATGTAACTAAAAATGTATGTTTTTCGCAATTTTTCCTTTATCTGTGCTATAATACGTTGCTTCGTACCAAATTTTAAGATTCTGAGTTCACGGGAAGTACCCTATAGGTTTTGATTCCCTTGCGAATGTCGAAAATTTGCGGTTTGCGGCATAAACGGCTGTATCTTTTGATTGCGTTGGCTTAGAAATTTGATTTTTTCACAGCTCCAAGGGACAGTAGATTTGAGTATTTGATATGAATGTGAGCTTGATACCTCCACGCGTTCCTGAGAAAATAGTCTTGACAGACAGACAGACAGACAGACAAAGAAGTGATCCTATAAGGGTTCCGTTTTTTTCCTTTTGAGGTACGGAACCCTAAAAAGACGTTAATATTTATATAACTAAGGCTTTATAGTTAATTCAAAAAATTTACAACTGTGTAATGAAATGAGTATCATAAACCTATACTATCCATTATATTACAAATTAAATTATAAAGCTGAGGTCAGAAATGAGAACTTTATCATAAATACTTAATAAAAGACCTTTTAAAGAAACATAAACATAAGTTTTACTTAATAGTTTTTATAAGATTTAACCGTAATATTTAGTTGTGTACTTGTGTAATTTCTAATAAAGTACGCAATGTATGCAAATTTTAATAAAAAGAAAACAACCTAAAATACAAAATCGTTGCTTTTTGACACAAATTAAAATTTTAATAAAGTATGTAGTATCAAAAATAAATACTCTTAAAGAATTTAATCTACATCACAATAGTTTCGTTAAGGCACAAATTTGAGATCAACCAAGTTAAAGATAAAAAATTATACAGGATGTAAGGTGACAGTTTTTACAAAATTAAAACCATGAACTTGGACCAGAATTTTGAGCAACTTTTCCAATGAAACTTCTCGGGAATGAACCGAAGTTTCCAAGAAAAATTTTTTGGAAATATTTGTTCGAGTCCATGGGTATGTGTTTTAGGAAAACTACGTCTAATAAGTACTCTGTATTTTTATAATTTAATAAAGTTATGACAAATAACGTTTTTAAAATAAATCTGTATAATATTTGGAAAAAATACGGCGGCACAACCTTTTTTTAAATAAGAGTTTGAAAGTCTTTTTTTTTTCTGTCACCAAGCTCAAACTTTTTGCTATAAGCCTTCTCAAGGACTAAATTTTCAATTGATGGCAAGCTTTTACGCACATTAAATCTTACGTTAACCTTTTTGTATTCTTTATCTTTATATGAAATTTTGTAGTAAAAATGTAAAGGTTTATCTTTTTGGAATCGATTAATTTTTATAACGTTCCAACATACTTGACTCTTTGCAGAATTTTTATTATAGTTGACACCCCATTGAACTTGTAGAGATTTTAAGTCGATGAAATCGTCATAGGTCAATGTGTGAACTTTAAATTTAATTCCTTTTTTTTCGCATTTTGAATAAAAGTAACGTACTGTTGAGGGATGTAAATATTGTCAGCTCTCAACTATTTTTTATTTTCTTTTTCTATCAGGCTGTGTACATTATCGTTTTTAATTTGTGTGTGACCTTTTATGAGAAATTTATGAGTTATTGTCTCAATGTTTTGAAAGTTAGCCAAGGCATACATATACATTGTAGCAATGATTTTTTTTTTGTTTTGGCCACAGCAATTGTCGTAAATACTCGTATTCCTTTCATTAATTGCATTTAAGAATTTAAAAACACAAGTACCAATTTTGACAGAACCTTTTTGTCCTTGCGTCTCATCCCAAAATAGCATTGTACATCTCTATATGCCCTATTACTTAATTAAGTTTTTTTTCGCTAGCTCAGCAATTGTGAAATTATAACAATTTAATCTAGTTGAATAATAAAAACTGCTGCAGTTACCGTCTGGCACCTGTAAAATAGCTTGTTAATCGTAAATGGCACATATGTTTGTGTTATTAATAACGTATCTGTCTTTTTATTTTTCCTGTCTTAACATTTTTTTTTCTTCTATATGCATTTCGTATTCTTCTTTTAGGTTCGGGTCACAGTTTAATCTATAATTGCTGCAAAATACAAAAAGATCTTTTTTTGGTTGCTCCATTTTCAAGCCAGCTTCTTTAAATAATTCATAAAAATTGCAAGATTTTCCGTATGGTTTACCATTAGCTTCCTGAGCCTCAACAAAGTCTTGGTAAATGTCTATTATGGTTTTGTTCGAATTTATTTACTCACGCTCACTGACGTGGCTCTAGTGAAATGAGATTCCAAACGGGGAATATTGTCAATAAAATTAATTATATCTCGTTTTAAATTCAAATTAAGTTTTTTTTTGTTTTTCATGTTTACCGCGTTTATCTTCAATCAAAAATCATTAGGGTCACTTTTATCATTTATAGTACGAAGCATTCTACCGGTAACGCCAAAGGTATTAATAAAAAAAGTTTTGCAAACTTTTTTCTTATTATCACTCTGCAATTTTATATAAAAGGCAAAATTTGGCTTCCTTGGATTTTCTGTTAAGATGTATTCATATTTAGGATGAACTTCTAACATATAGCTCCTTAAATACTTTCTTTGTTGATGTAGATCACCCAAACACCAAAATTTGTTAAATATGTGTTTTTGTTCTTGTTCAGAGTTTATCTCTTTTTATCTGCATTTTTTATTTGCTGCATATTTTAATCTGCATTTGTCATTGCACGTTGGTTTTATAGTACGAGCTTAAATTTCTTTTTTAGGTGTAACAGAAATATAAGCATGCCCGGTATTTCTTTGTTTTTTCGCCAAATTGCTTTTCCAATGCTGAGGATCTCCCTTTTTATTTTTTTTATTGGCCTGTTTAGAAACTATTTGAGGATTTGGACCTTGTTGAGTACTTGAACACGACTAAAAATTTGGACGCGGTTGAGGACTTTGAATGCATCGAGAACTTGGACCCGAATGAGGACTTGGAGACGACTGGAAACTTTGACCCGGTCGAGGACTTTGACGCGATTGAAAATTTGGACCCGGCTGAGATCTTGGACTCGACTGAGAATTTGAACTTGACTATAATAATAATTTAAAAAAAAATGACTTAGACATGTTAATGTCATTTTTGTTAAATAAAAGATCAGTTTTGCTCCGTTTCATTTCCTTCAGGTCACATGTTGTGTAATTTGGGTCCGAGTCACTTAGATCGGCGTCACTTTCACCAGAGTTAATTGGCGAAATTACATAATTTTTCTTACATGAACGCGATTTCCGCAAATATTTATCCCTTGATGAAATAATTGGAAAAGAACATAAAGTGAAGTCTTCTTGTGTATCAGTGATATATTGCTGCTGTGTAAATGAATTTTCGTCTTTAGAAATAATTTTAACCGAAGAATAGTTATTGTGGTCACCAACGTCATTTTGCTGCAGAATATTATTGTTGTTGTTTTCAACAAGGTATTTTTCAAAAGTGGTCTCTTGTGTTACCGCCGACAGTGGATTATTGTTGAACT
Source organism: Parnassius glacialis (assembly GCA_033319125.1). Taxonomy (NCBI): domain Eukaryota; kingdom Metazoa; phylum Arthropoda; class Insecta; order Lepidoptera; family Papilionidae; genus Parnassius; species Parnassius glacialis. The sequence continues at coordinate 42,187,024 of JAVANC010000009.1, read as the reverse complement.
GAAGCCAACGTCTGACTAACGCCAACTTATCATCGCTGAATCGGCGTCTTACTTTTCTATTTATTCCATCTCGTATGCCCTTTGAATGAAAAAATACTATAGCGTCATGAAGAAAACACCTAATTTACTTACTAATTTTTCATTTAAACTTTCCTTAGAGGAAAGTTTCTTAAATATTTCTTTCTTCCTCCGTTTTTCCATGTTGGAATATGTATGTTGTTTTATTATCTGTAATAATAAAAACGTACAATAAGCTATGAAGTACCTTTTTTCAGAACTTATTAACAGACAAAACATTTGAATAATTAAACATAAAGCTAATAATGATCCAAAATTTCATCATAATGAAATATTAGATGGGGAAGGTAAATCAATTAATGAATTATTGATAATTTTAATTAATGGGTGAGTTTTTCGTAAAGGTAAAAATTTATTTATCATTAGTATTAAATTATTAATTTGATAATCGTAAAGGCCCAAAAAAAATATTAGTTATATTTACTACAGCAATTAAAGTAATAAATAAATAAATAATTAATATTATTATTATTAAATGTGTATAATTATTATATAATTTAGATAAGTTAATTTTATTTTCATTATTAAAAAAAATAAATAAATTTTTAAAATTATTTATTTCATAATTATTAATAAAATTTAATAAATTTAAATTATGTATATATATATATATATATATATATATATATATATATATATATATATATATATATATATATCTTAATGAAATTGATAATATAAAAGTAAAAATTAAAATTAATTTTAAATAAAAATTATTATAAAATATTTCATTAGAGGCAATTCTTGATACATAAATAAATAAGACTAATAATCCCCCCAAAAATACTAAAAATAAAATATAAGAAAATCAATAAGTATTAATTAATATTCCTGATAATAAGCAAGTTAATAAAGTTTGAAATAAAATTATTAATCCTATAGATAAAGGATGATTAAAAAAAATATTATAATAGAAAATATTATAATTAAAAAAGATAAAAATATTTTTAAAATTTCAAAGAAGAGTTTAAATAAAATAATAATTTTGGAGATTATTGATAAAGAATTTTTTTTTCTTTGAAGTTTTAAAAATAATTATTTATTTTTGGTTTACAAGACCAATGTTTTAATTTTAAACTATAAAAACAAATGATAATTTTTAATATATGATTTATAATTTTTATTATATTTTTATGTGGAAATATAATTTTTATTTCTAAACATAAAAGCTTATTGATTGTTTTATTAAGATTAGAATTTATTGTATTAGGAGTATTTTTAATAATAATAATTTATTTAAATTATATTGAATATGAAATATATATATTAATAGTTTTTTTTATTATTTACTGTTTGTGAGGGGGCATTAGGATTGTCAATTTTAGTTTCTATAATTCGTACTCATGGAAATGATTATTTTAAAAGATTTAATTTATTATAAATGATAAAATTTTTAATAATAATAATTTTTATAATTCCTTTATGTTTTATGAAAAATATATTTTGATTGGTTCAAATAATATTAATATTAATTATATTTATTTTTATAAATTTAAGTTTAAATATTAATAATTTTTGTAATTTAAGATATATAATAGGTTGTGATTTAATTTCTTTTGGTTTGATTTTATTGAGAATTTGAATTTGTATATTAATGATTATAGCAAGAGAATCTTTATATAAAAGTAATTTTTATATTAATTTTTTTATTAAATATTATTGTTTTAATAATTATATTATATATAACATTTAGAATATTGAATTTATTTATATTTTATTTATTTTTTGAGGGTAGATTAATTCCAACTTTAATATTAATTATTGGTTGAGGGTATCAACCTGAACGAATTCAAGCTGGAATATATTTATTATTTTATACTTTATTTGCTTCTTTACCTATATTAATAGGATTTTTTTTTTATTTTTAATTACTTAAATTATTTAACTATTTATTTTATAAATTTTTTTCATATGGATTTATATTTATTATATATATCAATAATTTTAGCTTTTTTAGTGAAAATACCTATATATTTTGTACATTTATGATTACCTAAAGCTCATGCTGAAGCCCCAGTATCTGGTTCAATAATTTTAGCTGGAATTATATTAAAGTTAGGAGGTTATGGATTATTACGAATTTTAATTCTTTTTCAGTATATTAGAATAAAAATGAATTTTATTTGAATTATTATTAGATTATTAGGAGGTTTATATATTAGATTAAATTGTTTTTATCAAGTAGATATAAAATCATTAATTGCTTATTCATCTGTTGCTCATATAAGATTAGTAATTAGTGGGATTATAACAATAAATTATTGAGGTTATTTAGGTTCTTATATTATAATAATTGGTCATGGATTATGTTCTTCTGGGATATTTTGTTTAGCAAATATTAATTATGAACGTTTACATAGTCGGAGATTATTTATAAATAAAGGTATAATGAATTTTATACCTTCAATAAGTTTGTGATGATTTTTATTAATGTCTTCTAATATAGCAGCTCCCCCTTCTATAAATTTAATGGGAGAAATTAGATTAATTAATAGATTAATAAGTTGATCTTGATTATCAATAATTATATTAATTATATTATCTTTTTTTAGAGCAGGGTATAGATTATATTTATATTCATATACTCAACATGGAAAATATAATTTAAGAATTTATAGATTTTATACTGGAGTTTCTAGTGAATATTTAATATTAATTTTACATTGATTACCTTTAAATATATTAATTTTAAAAATTGAATATTTTATAGTTTGATTTTAATTAAAATAATTTAAAAAAAATACTGATTTGTGGAGTCAAAAATATGAGAAATCATTTTAAATTATTAAAAAATATTCGATTTGTTTTATCAGATTCTTTTTTATTTTTTTTAGATTAATATTTTTTTTTTATAATTTATTTTATTATGGAAAATATAATTTTATTTTTAGAGTGAGAAATTATTTCTTTTAATTCTATAAATATTGTTATATCTATTATTTTAGATTGAATATCATTATTATTTATAATATTTGTTTTGATAATTTCATCTTCAGTAATTTATTATAGAAAAAGATATATAAGTTCTGAGTTAAATTTAGATCGATTTATTATTTTGGTTTTATTATTTGTTTTTTTTCAATAGTTTTATTAATTGTTAGACCTAATATAATTAGAATTTTTTTAGGTTGAGATGGATTGGGTTTAGTTTCTTATTGTTTAGTAATTTAGTATCAAAATATTAAACCTTATAATGCTGGTATATTGACTGCTTTATGTAATCGAATTGGGGATGTAATAATTTTAATAGTAACTTCTTGAATAATAAATTATGGGAGTTGAAATTATATTTTTTATTTAAATTTTATGAGTAATGATTATTCAATAAAAATTATTGGGGTTTTAGTAATTATAGCAGCTATAACTAAAAGAGCTCAAATTCCTTTTAGTTCTTGATTACCAGCGGCTATAGCAGCTCCTACTCCTGTTTCGGCTTTAGTCCACTCTTCTACTTTGGTAACTGCTGGGGTTTATTTATTAATTCGATTTAATATATTATTAATTGATATTTTTTTTTTAAGTTTTTATTGTTATTATCTAGATTAACAATATTTTATATTATTTATTATTTTAATTATTTTTAAAAACAGTGGTAGAGCCACGCGGCAGCTTTTACTGTCGCACGGATGGGCCGGCTCGAACCGGGGTGGTACCACGACCTCACAAAAAACCAGCGTGAAGTAGAGGTTTACCTCTGCGTTTCGCTTGGTGAGTGCAGGTGGCCGGAGGCCCTTTGTACTGGAAATGAGGCATTCCATCTTAGTCCTCACGGGTGACAACGCATCTACATTTTGATTTGTAATAGAGGATAGATGTAGATGTCTATGGGCAGCAGCAACCACTTACCATCAGGTGGACTGTGTGCTCGTTTGTCACCCTTATCTTATAAAAAAAAAATTTTAGCTGGTATATCTGCTAATTATGAATTTGATTTAAAAAAAATATTGCTTTATCAACTTTAAGACAATTAGGATTAATAATAAGAATTTTAAGAATAGGATTACCAGAATTAGCTTTTTTTCATTTATTAACTCATGCTATATTTAAAGCTTTATTATTTATATGTGCGGGAGTAATTATTCATATAATAAATGATAATCAAGATATTCGTTTTATGGGGGGTATTAGATTATATATTCCAATAACTTCTTTATGTTTGAATATTTCTAATTTAGCTTTATGTGGTATTCCTTTTTTAGCTGGGTTTTATTCTAAGGATTTAATTTTAGAAATAGTAAGAATTTCTCATTCTTACCTGATTGATACCTTGATTCTTTATATGATTTAAATATATTAATTTTTTTTATATTATTTTTCTACAGGTTTAACAATATTTTATACAATTCGTTTATTAATATATTTAATAATTAATGATTATAATTTATTTTCTATTTATAATTTATATGATGAGGATTATATTATATTAAAAAGTATATTTTTATTATTATTTATAAGTTTATTTACGGGGAGATTTTTAATATGAATAATTTTTAATTATCCTTATATAATTTATTTATCATTTAATATAAAAATGATAGTTATTTATGTAAGATTAATTGGTTTAATTATAGGTTATTTAATTAGAAATATAAGAATTTATTCATTAAATAAGTTTTTAATAACTTATAATTTAAGAAATTTTTTATCTCTTATATGATTTATACCAAATTTATTTACTTATGGTTAAAATTATTATTTTTTAAATTATGGTCAATATTTATTAAAAAATATTGATATAGGTTGAATAGAATTATATAGAGGTCAAGGTATATTTAATATTATTAAAAATTTTTCAATTTTTTATTATTTATATCAAATGAATAATTATTAAATTTATTTATTTAGATTTATTTTATGAATAATATTTTTTTATTTTATGATATTTATTTAAAGATTTAAATAGCTTATATAGAGTATAATATTGAAGATATTAAGGAGATTGTATAATCTTTAAATATTTATAAAAAAAATATTTTTACAATGAAAATGTAATGTTTTATTTAAACTATATATATATATATATATATATATATATATATATATAAGAAATATTAATGAATTTAATCACTATGAATTAAGTTAGCAGCTTAATTATAATATATTTCAAATTTAATTGGAATATAATATTCAATAATATCATTAACAGTGATATACCTCTTATTTGGTTTCAATTAATTTAAATAAGGAGTTAATTAACTCATTCTTTTAAGTCGAAATTAAATGCAATTTATTGCTTCTTATTTAAGATAAATTAATAATTTAATATTTTTTGAATGCAAATCAAATGTTTTATATAAACTATAATCCTTAATTAGTTCAATTAAGTATATTTTGATTTCATTCATGGTATAATCCTATTAATAAAATAATTAAAAATAAAAATCTAATTTTTATTAATATAATGAAATTAACTAAATTAAATGATATAATAATTGGGAAAAGAAGGGCAATTTCAATATCAAAAATTAAAAAAATTACTGTAATTAAAAAAATGTAAAGAAAATGGAATTCGTGCTGAGGATTTAGGGTCAAATCCACATTCAAATGGGTAACATTTTTCTCGATGTATAAATGATTTTTTTGATAAAATTATAGATAATAATATTATGATATTAGAAATAATAATAATTAGAATAGATATATTTAATAATAAGGTGATTTATATTAAAAATAAATTAAACTTTTTGATTGGAAATCAAATATACTAAATATATTATATAAATAAATTAATTTAAAATTGGGGTCACTGTAGAAGCGTGCTCGTCGCGACCCCTGCCAGCCCTTTTCAGGGCTGCAATTCTACTTAGCTGCGCACCCATGTCAACGAGGGTTAGGGCGTCCTCCCAAGGCGACGCACACCAGCTCGTCCCCGTTGGTGTGGAATGCAGCACGCAAAGCGGCGATGGGGACCGCCACCCGTCACGCACAGCCCGACACGGCGGAAGGTGGAGGACAGAGTGCAGAGTTGGCACGTGGAATGTTAGAGGAGGCATGAGAGATAAGACGAATGAGTTGATTGAAATAATGAAAGAAAGAGAATTAGATGTCGTGTGTATGTCGGAGACCAAACGGAAGGGCAGTGGTACTGAAGAGCTCCCTGGCGGGGCGTTAGCTCTATGGTCCGGAGTCCCGGAGAGCGAGAGCGCCCGCCAGGGAGTGGGGGTGCTGCTGTCGTCTCGGTTGGTCGATGTTATGACTGAATATAAGGTTGTGAACTCAAGACTTCTCTGGGTTCACTTTAAATTGGGACTTACGAAGTTATTCCTTTTGGCTGTTTATGCGCCGGTAGCTTCGTCGTCCAGGGCTGAGCTGGAGGAGTTTTGGGAGAATGTAAGAGAAGTTCTAGATTTGGCTAGGGGAAACGAAAGAATTGTTGTATGTGGTGATTTGAATGGATGGGTTGGTACCGCTCGACCAGGGTACGAGTCGGTGCTTGGAAAGTTTGGCGATAAAAGGGTTAATGATGCTGGCAAGCTTATACTGGCGGTATGCAAGGAAAAGGGTCTTCTTGTGACAAACACTATGTTTAATCACAAGAAAATCCATATGTATACTAGAGAAAGTAAGAATGAGAGAAGTATGATCGATTTGTTCCTGGTGGATGACCGACTGCGAAAACAGGTGATGGATACGCGAGTGTTCAGGGGTGCTGACCTGGGAACGGATCACTATCTAGTGATTACTAGATTTAGGGGTCTGTTCGCGGGTTGGCGCTACCGGACGGCAGTAACAGAACCACAGTCGGTCTATCGCATCCGAAGCTGGAAGCTTCAGGAAGCGGATACTAGGGACAAATATCATGCGAGGGTAGCCGAAAAGCTTGACAACATCGATGGCAGAAAAGAATGTGTTGAAAGAACATGGCAGAACCTTAGGGATGGAATGGTAAGTGCAGCGGAAGAAGTGTGTGGAACGATTAAAAGAGGCAGTAGTAAAAGAAGAGATGCATGGTGGAATGATGAAGTGAAAGAAGCTGTAAACAAGAAGAAGAAAGCATGGTTAGACTACTTGGCCTCTGGTAATGATAAGGATATGAGAGAGAAGATGAAAGAAAGATATAAGCTGCAGAAAGTTCACACGAAAGCATTGATTGAGGAAGTGCGTGAAAGGTGTATTTTTTTTTTTATAGGATAAGGGTGACAAACGAGCACACAGTCCACCTGATGGTAAGTGGTTGCTGCGGCCCATAGACATCTACATCTATCCTCGATTACGAATCAAAATGCAGATGCGTTGTCACCCGTGAGGACTAAGATGGAATGCCTCATTCCCAGTAAAAAGGGCCTCCGGCCACCTGCACTCACCAAGCGAAACGCAGAGGTAAACCTCTACTTCACGCTGGTTTTCTGTGAGGTCGTGGTACCACCCCGGTTCGAGCCGGTCCATGCGTGCGACAGCAAAAGCCGCGTGGCTCTACCACTGTTAGAATGGAAGCGGACGAAAGGTTGTCGCACAACTTTAAGGAGAACTCCAAACTCTTCTGGAAAGAGGTTGGAAGGACCCGAAGTGGTGCGAAGGCCTTAAGAATGAACAAAGTGCTTTCGAGAACTAATGACGTCCTCTCATAAAAATCGGACGTCATGCAGCGATGGAGCTAATTTTATAGAGAAATGTATGCGTGTGATGATCTTAGTGAGGGATCCGGCGATGACATCGAGACTGGTACGCCAGACCCGGACCTCGATGACACTGAGGTCATCAGTATGAAAGAGATTGAACGTGCGATTCGAAGTTTGAAATGTGGTAAGGCTGCGGGACTAGACAGAGTTACTGCTGAAATGGTCAAGTATGGTGGGCCTCGCGTCTGGGACAACTTTCATCTGCTGTGCAATTTGTGCTGGCGGACGGGGGATGTCCCGGATGATTGGCGATCCGCAGTCATTGTGCCTTTATATAAAGGTAAAGGTTCACATTTTGACTGCGGTTGCTATCGGGCGATCAGCTTGACCAGTTTAGCAAGTAAAGTTTACTCGAAGGTTTTGACACGTAGGATGCAAGAGAAATCGGAAAGATTTCTATGGGAGGGACAATGCGGATTTAGACCTGGAAGAGGATGCACTGATCAAATGTTTTCTCTCCGCATGATCACGGAAAAGCTTCTGGCTGCTAACCAGAGGATTTTCTGTGCTTTTGTGGATCTTGAGAAAGCATTTGATAAGGTTGTAAGGAAGAAAATGTGGGAACTGTTGCCGGGGTATGGTGTGGATGGTCTATTGCTAAGGGCTGTGCAGTCACTTTACTGTGACTGTAAAGCCTGTGTGCGGGTAGGGCATGACCTGTCACCCATGTTTAGCGTCCAAACGGGCGTAAAACAGGGTTGTGTCATGTCTTCCTGGCTGTTCATACTGTATCTCGACAGCTGTTTACAGAAGCTGAAAGATAGCTGTTTGGGTGTGAAATTGGGTGACATTAAAGTAAATTGTCTGTTGTATGCTGATGATGCAGTGCTTATTGCACCATCAGAGGCAGAACTGCAGGCATTAGTCACGTGTATGAAAGAGGAATGTGAAATTAAAGGTCTCCGCTTGAATGGTTTGGGCACGTTGAGAGAATGAGTGAAGACCGAATGGTGAAGAAAATATATAGCGCGAAAGTTAATATTAAAAGGTGTCGAGGTAGACCGAGACTAACTTTCGAAGACTATGTGAGCAAATTGCTCGAAGAGGGGAGGGTCAAGAGTACTCGGATACCTAGACGTGCATGTATGAAGAAGATAATGAATCTGAAAGAAGCGAAAGAGGTATGTAAGGATCGTGACACTTGGCGATCTGTTCTCTCTGGCTACCCCGTCAGGGATTGGGCTTGACGATAAGTAAGTAAGTAAGTAAGTATTATTTATAGGTAAAATAATTCGATTATCAACATCTAATAAACGAAAATTTTCAGGTGTATTTTTATTATATTGAATTATATATGAGTCAAATTCAATATTATTAAAATCTGAATATTCATAACTTCAATATCATTGATGTCCAATAGATTTTAAAGTAATTAAAGGATTATTAAGTTCATCTAATAAGTATAATAAACGTAAAGAGGGTAAGACAATAAAAATAATGTAATTGCTGGAATAATAGTTCAAATTAATTCAATTATTTGTCCTTCTAATAAAAATCGATTAATAAATTTATTAAAAAATAAAATAAATATTAAATATCCTACTAAAATAGTAATTATAATTAAAATAATTAAAGTATGGTCATGAAAAAAGATAATTTGTTCTATTAAAGGGGAAGCACCATTTTGAAGATTTAAATTAGATCAAGTTGGCTTTTTTAAAAAAAGGATAATCCTTTATAAATGGGGTTTAAATCCATTACATATCATCTGCCATATTAGAAGTTTCTTAAAATAGGTAATTCATTATAAGAGTGTTCTACAGGGGGTAAATTTTGTAATCATTCAATTGATGAGGATATATTTAAAGAAAATTAAATTAAACGTTGATTAATTATTGATTCTCAAATAATTATTATTATTATTATTATTATTGATATTAAAGAGATATATGAGCCAAATGAATAAATGATATTTCATGAAGTAAAATTATCAGGATAATCAGAATATCGTCGAGGTATACCTGATAGACCTAAAAAATGTTGAGGAAAAAAAGTTAAATTTACTCCAATAAATATTGATAAGAATTGAATTTTTAATAAATAAGTATTTAAAGATAATCCTGTAAATAAAGCATATAAATGAGATATAAGCGATAAATTGTAAATTTATTAACGAGAAAAAAATCTCTTTTATTATTAAAAGTCTTATAGTCAATAATGATATAAAATTGCAAATTTTAAGGGGTAAATTATATAATACTAAGGCTTAAAGAAATTTCTTTTTTTATAATTTGGAAGATTATTAGTTTATATAACTTAAAACCTTTATATAAATATAAAGGTTCTAATAATTATACCTAATAAAGAAATTATTCTAAGAATATTTATAATTAATAGTAAATAATTTTTTATAAAATTTTTAAATCATTTTATTTTTAAATAATTAAACATGATAGTTAAATACATAATTCGAATGTAAAAAAATAATATAATTAATCTTATTTTAATAAAAATAAATCTAATGATAAATAATTTATTTATAATAAGAAAATTAATAATAATTCATTTAGGGAAGAATCCTAAAAAAGGCGGTAAACCACCTAATGATAAAAATTAATTAATAAAGATATTTTTAAAGAAATTTTTATGTTTACAATAAATAATTGATTAATATAATAAATATTTAATCTATTAAAGAAAAAACATATAATTCTAATTAAAAATGAATATATTATTAAATAAAAAATTCATAAATTTTCTGTTATTATTAATGCTGCTAATATTCATCCTAAATTATTAATAGAAGAAAATGATATTAATTTTCGTAGTGATGTTTGATTAATTCCTCCTACTGTTCCTACAATAACAATAAAAATTATAATAAATATTAAAAAGTTATTATTTATATAATATGACAATAAAATTATTGGGGAAATTTTTTGTCAAGTTATTAAAATAAAACAATTAAATCAGGATAAACCTTCAATAATATTAGGAAATCAAAAACGAAATGGGGTTGATCCTATTTTAATTAATATGGAGGAATTAATTAAAATAGAAAATAAATTATTAATTTCAAATTTTTTTATTAAAATTATTTTTAATAGGATTGAAAATAAGAAATTAATAGATGCAATTGATTGAGTTAAAAAATATTTTAAAGCGGCTTCGGACGATAAAAGATTTTTAGAATTGGAAATTAGGGGGATAAATCTTAATAAATTGATTTCTAATCCAATTCAACATCCTAATCAAGAATTAGTTGAAATAGAAATTAAGGTGCTAAAAAAAAATTAAAATAAACAAATATTTTATTTGAATTTAAATTGAAAAAGATCTAAAATAGGGGGATTAGTTTTGTATTTTAAATTCAGTTTATATATTTTAGTGTAAGATGCACAATAATTTTTGATATTATTAGATATAGTTTAATTCTATAAAATGTAATAAAGTTAGAAATCTACTTAATTTATTTTATCAGAATAATCCTTTAATCAGGCACTTTATTTTTAAAAAAAAGGGGATTCCTTTATATTTGGGGTATGAACCCAAAAGCTTAAATTTAGCTTATTTTTAATTTTTTTTATATATAAAAAAGATTAAAAATGGTTTAATAATATGTTTAAATTAAAAATTTATTTATTAATAATTATATATATATTAAACATTTAATGTATTAATATATATATAAATATATTAAATATACTTATATAATTATTAATTATATTAATATAATATAATTTATTTGAATTATAAAAATTTAAATAGCAATTTAGGTATTTAAATTAATATTATGAAAAAAAAAGAAATTATTTAATATTTAATAATTAATATTAAATATTTTATATACTTTTTTTTATATATATTAAATATTTAATATATATATATGTATATATATTAATATATTTATAAATTATATATATATATATATATATATATATATATATATATACAAATATATATATATATATATATATATATATATATATATATATATATATATATATAATATAATATAAATATATTTATTTATTTAAAAATCTATATGAAAAAATTATATATATAAATAAATTTTTATGATTTATTAAATTTAATTTAAATTTATTTTACATGTAAATTTTAGTGTTAATTTTTAATTATTTTAATAATAATTATTAATATTTGCAGTAATTTGAATTAAATATTTAAGAAATTAAGATTTAGTAATATTTAAATTCATTAACAAATTTTGTGCCAGCAGTTGCGGTTATACAAAAAATGATTTAAATTTTATCAGTATATAATAAATAAAATTATTATTTAAATTAAATATTAAATTATTAGGTGAAATTTTAATTTAATTAAAATTTATATAAATTTTATGGTTTATTAAATTTTTTAAAAAACTAGGATTAGATACCCTATTATTAAAAATTAAATTTATAATACTAAAATAGTAGGTAATTATTTATTGAAACTTAAATAATTTGGCGGTATTTTAGTTCATTTAGAGGAATCTGTTTAATAATTGATGAATCCACGAATAAATTTACTTAATTTATTATTTTGTATATCGTTGTTAAAAAAATATTTTTTAATAAAAATAATATTTTAAAATTTTTATTTAAAATTAATTCAGATCAAGATGCAGATTATAATTAAGAATATAATGGATTACAATGAATAAATTTAAATGAATAATATTTTTTAATAAATATTTGAAGGTGGATTTAAATGTAATTTTAATTAATTTATTAAAATGATTTTATATTAAAATATGTACATATTGCCCGTCGCTTTCATTAATAAATTGGAATAAGTCGTAACAAAGTAGAGGTACTGGAAAGTGTTTCTAGAAAGAACAAATTAGAGCTTGTTAAAGTATTTCATTTACATTGAAAATAAATTATATTATAATTAATTTGAGGGGGATAAATTAATAAAGTATAAAATAATAAAAAAAAAATTAATTTTAAATAACTAAATGGGGGTTAAAGTATATTTAATAGAAAAAATAATAAAAATTTATAGAAAATTAGTATTGTAAAAGAAATTTGAAATATATTGAAAATAAATTTATTTAAAAGTAAATTTAATTTATTGTATCTTGTGTATCAGAGTTTATTAATAATATTTTTTATTTAAAATTTTTCTCGAATTTAAAAGAGATAATTAATTATTAAAGTTAATGTTGTATAATTATTTTAAATAATTCATTTGAAATGAGATGTTAATCGTTTTTAAATATATCTAGTTTTTTTAGAAAAAAAAATAATTTTAAATTTTAAAAGGTATAATTTTAATTAATTAAAATTATACTTTTAAAATTAAATATTTTAAGGGATAAGCTTTAAAATAAATTTTAATAATAATTTTTAATTGAAAATTAAAATTTTTAAAATTTATATTGTTTATAAATTATAATTTTTTATAAATAATTTTAGTTAATTTAAAATTTATTTAATTTTTTATAAAAAAATAATTTAAAATAATTTAGATTTAGGTATAATGATAAAATTAGTATATAATTAAATTAAAATAATTTATTTTTTGTTAATTTAATAAAAGGAATTCGGCAAAAATTTATATTCAATTGTTTATCAAAAACATGTCTTTTTGAATTAATAATTTAAAGTCTAATCTGCCCACTGATTGTTTATTAAAGGGCTGCAGTATTTTGACTGTACAAAGGTAGCATAATCATTAGTCTCTTAATTGGTGACTTGTATGAAAGATTTGATGAAATATAAACTGTCTCTTTATAATTTTTAGAATTTAATTTTTTAGTTAAAAAGCTAAGATATATTTAAAAGACGAGAAGACCCTATAGAGTTTAATATTTAATTTATATTAAATTTTTTTTATAAAATTTATGATTTTGATATATTTAAATATTTTGTTGGGGTGACAAAAAAATTAAAATAACTTTTTTTATAATTTTACATTTATAAATGAATAAATGATCCGTAATTTACGATTATGAGAAAAAATTACCTTAGGGATAACAGCGTAATTTTTTTTTAGTTCAAATAAGAAAAAAAGTTTGCGACCTCGATGTTGGATTAAGATAAAATTTAAATGCAAAAGTTTAAAATTTTTGATCTGTTCGATCATTAAAATCTTACATGATCTGAGTTCAAACCGGTGTAAGCCAGGTTGGTTTCTATCTTTAAATTAATAAAATATTTTAGTACGAAAGGATTAAATATTTAAAATAATTTTATGTTATATAAGAATTTTAATAATAGGTAATAATATTTAATTTAAATGTAACTATTTTGGCAGAGAAAATGTAATGATTTTAGAAGTCATAAATATATAATTAATTTATATATATAGTAAATGACTATAAAAGATATGTTAATAATAATTTTAGGTATATTAATTTTAATTTTGGGGGTTTTAATTGGGGTTGCTTTTCTTACATTATTGGAGCGTAAAGTTTTAGGGTATATTCAAATTCGAAAAGGTCCAAATAAAGTTGGATATATAGGAATTTTACAGCCTTTTTCTGATGCAATTAAATTATTTTCTAAGGAACAAATTTTTCCTGTTTATTCTAATTATATATCATATTCTTTTTCTCCTATTATAAGATTATTTATTTTATCTTTAATAGTTTGAATATTAATTCATTATTATTTTAATATAGTTAGATTTAATTTAGGTATTTTTTTTTATGTTGTACTAGAATGGGGGTTTATACTGTTATAATTGCTGGGTGATCTTCAAATTCTAATTATTCTTTATTGGGGGGTTTACGAGCTGTTGCTCAAACAATTTCTTATGAAGTAAGAACAGCTTTAATTATATTATCAAGAATTATTTTAATTATAAATTTTAATATAATAATTTTTTTTATTTATCAGGATTTAATTTGATTTTTTTTTAATATTACCTTTAAGAATATGTTGAATTTCTTCAAGATTGGCTGAAACTAATCGAACTCCTTTTGATTTTGCGGAGGGGGAAAGAGAATTAGTTTCAGGATTTAATATTAAATATAGAAGAGGAGGATTTGCTTTAATTTTTTTAGCAGAATATTCTAGAATTTTATTTATGAGAATATTATTTATTTTAATATATATAGGAGGTTATAATATATCTTTATTTTTTTATATGAAATTAGTTTTTATTTCATTTTTATTTATTTGAGTTCGTGGTACTTTACCTCGATATCGGTATGATAAATTAATATATTTATCTTGAAAGAGATACTTACCTATTTCTTTAAATTATTTATTATTTTTTATTGTGTTAAAAATATTTTTAATTTAGTTATTAATTTTAGTATAAATTAATAGAATAAATTAATTCTTTCTTAAGTTTTCAAAACAAATGCTTTAACAAGCTCATTAATTATTGATTAAAAATTAAATTATCTCAGAGTTTATTAATAATAGGGTTAACAATAAAATAAAGAAAGTATAAAATAGAAAGTATTTGTCCAGTTAAAATAAAAGGATCTTCAACAGGACGAGCTCCAATTCAAGTTAATAAAATAATAATAGATACTAAACATCAAAATAATATTTGGTTAATTGGATAAAATTGAATTCCTTGAATTTTTTTATTAAAAGTTAAAGGAAGAATAATTAAAATTAAAATAGATATTACTAAAGCAATAACTCCTCCTAATTTATTAGGGATAGATCGTAAAATTGCATAAGCGAATAAAAAAAAACATTCAGGTTGAATATGAATTGGGGTTACTAATGGATTAGCGGGAATAAAGTTATCAGGATCTCCTAATAAATAAGGATTACTTAATGTTAATATAATTAATAATATTAATATTATAATAAATCCAATTAAATCTTTCAAGGTAAAAACTGGGTGAAAAGGAATTTTATCTAAATTTCTATTAATTCCTAAAGGGTTATTAGAGCCTGTTTGATGTAAAAATAGTAAATGAATTATAGTTAATATTAAAATAATAAATGGAAATAAAAAGTGGAATGAGTAAAAACGAGTTAAAGTGGCGTTATCTACAGCGAATCCCCCTCAAATTCAATTTACTAATATCGTTCCTAAATAAGGAATGGCTGATAAAAAATTAGTAATAACTGTTGCCCCTCAAAATGATATTTGTCCTCAAGGTAAAACATATCCTATAAATGCTGTAGCTATTAAAATAAATAAAATAATAATACCTACTATTCAAGTATATTTTAAATTAAAGGATTCGTAATAAATTCCTCGTCTAATATGTAAGTAAATACAAATAAAAAAAAATGAAGCACCATTAGCATGTAAAGTTCGAATTAATCATCCATAATTAACATTTCGAAAAATATAATTTACACTATAAAAAGCTAATTCAATGTTAGCTGTATAGTATATAGTTAAAAATAATCCTGTTAAAATTTGAATAATTAAACATAAAGCTAATAATGATCCAAAATTTCATCATAATGAAATATTAGATGGGGAAGGTAAATCAATTAATGAATTATTGATAATTTTAATTAATGGGTGAGTTTTTCGTAAAGGTAAAAATTTATTTATCATTAGTATTAAATTATTAATTTGATAATCGTAAAGGCCCAAAAAAAATATTAGTAATATTTACTACAGCAATTAAAGTAATAAATAAATAAATAATTAATATTATTATTATTAAATGTGTATAATTATTATATAATTTAGATAAGTTAATTTTATTTTCATTATTAAAAAAATAAATAAATTTTTTAAAATTATTTATTTCATAATTATTAATAAAATTTAATAAATTTAAATTATGTATATATATATATATATATATATATATATATATCTTAATGAAATTGATAATATAAAAGTAAAAATTAAAATTAATTTTAAATAAAAATTATTATAAAATATTTCATTAGAGGCAATTCTTGATACATAAATAAATAAGACTAATAATCCCCCCAAAAATACTAAAAATAAAATATAAGAAAATCAATAAGTATTAATTAATATTCCTGATAATAAGCAAGTTAATAAAGTTTGAAATAAAATTATTAATCCTATAGATAAAGGATGATTAAAAAAAATATTATAATAGAAAATATTATAATTAAAAAAGATTAAAATATTTTTAAAATTTCAAAGAAGAGTTTAAATAAAATAATAATTTTGGAGATTATTGATAAAGAATTTTTTTTTCTTTGAAGTTTTAAAAATAATTATTTATTTTTGGTTTACAAGACCAATGTTTTAATTTTAAACTATAAAAACAAATGATAATTTTTAATATATGATTTATAATTTTTATTATATTTTTATGTGGAAATATAATTTTTATTTCTAAACATAAAAGCTTATTGATTGTTTTATTAAGATTAGAATTTATTGTATTAGGAGTATTTTTAATAATAATAATTTATTTAAATTATATTGAATATGAAATATATATATTAATAGTTTTTTTTATTATTTACTGTTTGTGAGGGGCATTAGGATTGTCAATTTTAGTTTCTATAATTCGTACTCATGGAAATGATTATTTTAAAAGATTTAATTTATTATAAATGATAAAATTTTTAATAATAATAATTTTTATAATTCCTTTATGTTTTATGAAAAATATATTTTGATTGGTTCAAATAATATTAATATTAATTATATTTATTTTTATAAATTTAAGTTTAAATATTAATAATTTTTGTAATTTAAGATATATAATAGGTTGTGATTTAATTTCTTTTGGTTTGATTTTATTGAGAATTTGAATTTGTATATTAATGATTATAGCAAGAGAATCTTTATATAAAAGTAATTTTTATATTAATTTTTTATTAAATATTATTGTTTTAATAATTATATTATATATAACATTTAGAATATTGAATTTATTTATATTTTATTTATTTTTTGAGGGTAGATTAATTCCAACTTTAATATTAATTATTGGTTGAGGGTATCAACCTGAACGAATTCAAGCTGGCATATATTTATTATTTTATACTTTATTTGCTTCTTTACCTATATTAATAGGATTTTTTTTATTTTTAATTACTTAAATTATTTAACTATTTATTTTATAAATTTTTTTCATATGGATTTATATTTATTATATATATCAATAATTTTAGCTTTTTTAGTGAAAATACCTATATATTTTGTACATTTATGATTACCTAAAGCTCATGCTGAAGCCCCAGTATCTGGTTCAATAATTTTAGCTGGAATTATATTAAAGTTAGGAGGTTATGGATTATTACGAATTTTAATTCTTTTTCAGTATATTAGAATAAAAATGAATTTTATTTGAATTATTATTAGATTATTAGGAGGTTTATATATTAGATTAAATTGTTTTTGTCAAGTAGATATAAAATCATTAATTGCTTATTCATCTGTTGCTCATATAAGATTAGTAATTAGTGGGATTATAACAATAAATTATTGAGGTTATTTAGGTTCTCATATTATAATAATTGGTCATGGATTATGTTCTTCTGGGATATTTTGTTTAGCAAATATTAATTATGAACGTTTACATAGTCGGAGATTATTTATAAATAAAGGTATAATGAATTTTATACCTTCAATAAGTTTGTGATGATTTTTATTAATGTCTTCTAATATAGCAGCTCCCCCTTCTATAAATTTAATGGGAGAAATTAGATTAATTAATAGATTAATAAGTTGATCTTGATTATCAATAATTATATTAATTATATTATCTTTTTTTAGAGCAGGGTATAGATTATATTTATATTCATATACTCAACATGGAAAATATAATTTAAGAATTTATAGATTTTATACTGGAGTTTCTCGTGAATATTTAATATTAATTTTACATTGATTACCTTTAAATATATTAATTTTAAAAATTGAATATTTTATAGTTTGATTTTAATTAAAATAATTTAAATAATTTAAAAAAAATATTGATTTGTGGAGTCAAAAATATGAGAAATCATTTTAAATTATTAAAAGTTATTCGATTTGTTTTATTACATTTTTTTTATTTTTTTTTAGATTAATAAATTTTTTTTATAACTTATTTTATTATGGAAAATATAATTTTATTTTTAGAGTGAGAAATTATTTCTTTTAATTCTATAAATATTGTTATATCTATTATTTTAGATTGAATATCATTATTATTTATAATATTTGTTTTGATAATTTCATCTTCAGTAATTTATTATAGAAAAAGATATATAAGTTCTGAGTTAAATTTAGATCGATTTATTATTTTGGTTTTATTATTTGTTTTTTCAATAGTTTTATTAATTATTAGACCTAATATAATTAGAATTTTTTTAGGTTGAGATGGATTGGGTTTAGTTTCTTATTGTTTAGTAATTTAGTATCAAAATATTAAATCTTATAATGCTGGTATATTGACTGCTTTATGTAATCGAATTGGGGATGTAATAATTTTAATAGTAATTTCTTGAATAATAAATTATGGATTTGAAATTATATTTTTTATTTAAATTTTATGAGTAATGATTATTCAATAAAAATTATTGGGGTTTTAGTAATTATAGCAGCTATAACTAAAAGAGCTCAAATTCCTTTTAGTTCCTGATTACCAGCGGCTAAACTTTTTTAAACATTTTTAATCCTAAACTGACATTAATTAATATGAGTCATTTAATTTTGTAGTAAATTTAACAAATAGTGACTTATTACATATGATAAAAAATCTCTGTTTTTGTTAAAAATGTTTATTATTTGAATTGAATTAAAATGTTTTTAAAACAACAACGACTTAATTCTAATCGTGTCACAAAATTATTCAACATTTTAATCTTATATTGTCCAAAATCGAAATAGGTCCAATATTTCTATTTAATATTTGTACAATAACGATCTATCTTGAAATCAGTCAATATTCTGAAAAAATCCTTAAATGAAACTCACCTCAAATTTTGTGCAACAACGACGTATCTCAAAATGAGTCAACGTTGGACACAACCTCCTCGCACAACTGCGGACGCAACAATGCACAGAGTACTTTCTAATATACTGAATAGAGACGAATCTCGAGCCCAAAAATGAATTCACGAATGTGCTGTCGTCTGGTGGTGTCGGATGGAACAATTTATATTTATCATATAGCTATACTATACACGTAGTATATATAGCTACTATTATAGTCCTTTATACTATACTAAATTATTATTTCCTTGTGTTTTTTCTTTTTACTTATTGTAAGAAATTATTCTTACAATAAGTATAGGTTTTGAGGTAAAAATAAAACTCATTTCAGAAAGTTAAGTAATTTATTGAATAAAACGTCTTTTTTATATTTGTGGAAATATTTTTTGGCTTTCATTTGAAACACATCTTCATTATTGTGACACATACAACACATAATTGAATATGAAAAAGCGGCAAGACAAATGTAATAAATACTTATTTTATTTTACATAGCAAAAAATCAAAATCTACATGAATTAGTATCAAGATTTTTATTAATTCTTCAATATTGTTCTTCAGCTCCTGAGGCACGGGCACTGGACATATTGTTAATTAAAAGTGTAGTGTAGGCACTCTGAAAATGTTCTGGTGTTGGATTAACATTGCGGCACTCATAGCTTCTAACGGTTCCAAAAAAGTTTTCAATAGGGTCTTGGTTGAGGTGTCGCATCCAAACAGAAGTAATACCATACTTAGTTTCCAATTTTTTAAAACAATTTATACACCAAGTAGTGTCCATACCCATTTTTTTATTGTTGTACACTCTCATGACTATTAGACATTTTATTTATAAATTTCATGTTATTTAATATAGCTTTTGCTTCATTCCATAACTTATGGTGTTCTAAGTTTGGCCTTGATGGTCCAAGAAGAGGCTTTACATATAGTTTTTTCTTTATTATAGCTGCCATTAACAGAATCGAATACCTTGTCAAAAAAGAGGAGAATTTCGGCAGTTTCCCACATATTCTCGTGGAAGAATGCCTTTTCTGAAAAACAAAAAGCTAATTAATCCATTAATAAACACTTGTATTATCAGAGCACAACAAGTTTTTAGTAACTTTTATCTTCTTTATTGGCCTATTAAAGTTTACTGCTGGACTTGAGCCTGTCATGCTTGGCAGGCGGCTTTACAATCATAGATCATCGTCAATTAAACTGATATTTTAGAGTACACTATTATTATGGTGACGAATTTTTTCAACGGACTATAACATTAAATAAAACCAACAATTAATCATCATCATCATCATCGTTACAGACTAAACATAGGCCTCCTGCCTCTTCAATAAAAATTACAAAGCACGGTCCTTAGCCAACTACATCATATACCAGGTCATCACTCCAGTGGAAGCCCACCTAACTTCAAAATCACAATCTAACATTTATTACATATAATAATATATTAATATGGATATCAGCCTACAGCCGTCCATACCAGGCATAGCAGATGCAAGAAATTTTTGATAATATGTTTAGTTTAAATCTTATCAAATTACGGAATATACTTACTTCCAGAGTCCATGCAGCCGTGAACACAATACTTTTTACTAGTCATGTTGAGGAGATGAAGAGTCCTTGTCTCTAAAACAACACTCAAAATATAAGAATCTTTGTCTCAAACTCAAAAACGAACGCAATAAATTAGGTCTATATGTCAGATTGGAGGAATTTGCACTCAACTTAATGCGACCATTTTAAAAATGTTGTCAAATAGGTTGTTTTGGTTCATCTAAATTTAGTATAATAATAATTGCGTTTTTCAAGCATTAATGTACTAAGATTCTATGCCCTGCAACAATGTATGCGTCGGTGTTACATCCAAGACGGGAAGTGATGACCGTAATGAAACAACGACACAAAAAAAAATTATCTCTTAAATCCGCAGAAATAGAGGTGTTTTTTTAATGTCACAATGAAAATTCAATGTAGGGCTCCGGTTACAAGGTCAGTTTTTGACCGTAACTAAAACTGACAAATTTTGAATTCGGTCACTGTTGCATTAAGAGTGCGATTTGTTTTAAATTATTTTTTAAATCGCAGTCTCAGAATTTTACTGGGTGAAATTTTTACCCAGTAAAATTTGATTTTGGAACCCAAAATCCACTTACTGAATTTCATTAACTTATTATAATTAATTTATAGCAGTTATTCAAATATATTATACATTTTTTAAATTTTGTTTTTATAGGATAAGGTTGACAAACGAGCACACAGTCCACCTGATGGTAAGTGGTTGCTGCGGCCCATAGACATCTACATCTATCCTCGTTTGCGAATCAAAATGCAGATGCGTTGTCACCCGTGAGGACTAAGATGGAATGCCTCATTTCCAGTACAAAGGGCCTCCGGCCACCTGCACTCACCAAGCAAAACGCAGAGGTAAACCTCTACTTCACGCTGGTATTCTGTGAGGTCGTGGTACCACCCCGGTTCGAGCCGGCCCATCCGTGCGACAGCAAAAGCTGCCGCGTGGCTCTACCACTGTTAATAATTAGGACCTTCATTTTAACTTAGATACAATTTTTTTTAAAATCTGCCCATGATCAAAGTCATAACGATGATGATAAAATTTGTTATAAGCAATCGTATTGAAACAACTTTCACATACAAGTACTACAGAAAACTAACAGCGGAAAATTATCTTTAAATAGAAAGTTAAAGCCAATTTCCAACAACTAAAAAAATTCAATGATTTTACATTCTGGAATCGGGGTTATAGTTCTACCATACAACATTATGTTTTAGCACAACATGTTTTATTCTATTTATTTGTCGAATGTAAACTATAACTTTTTTTTTAAAAGTTATTTCTTAACCTTTCGAATAGATTTAAGGAAATCATATATAATATATAATTCAATCATATATAATTCAAATATAAGAAATTCAATGTCGTCTATATAGTTCTATTAAAAACTTTATCCGGATTTATTACGAATTAATTTTTACTTCAAAATTATACAGGTGTCAGACCACCCCTGAAATAAAATAGGCTATACTTATTCAAAAATATTGGTAAATCCAATTGAGCATGCCTTCGCATTAAAAATAACGTATAGCATGATTGAACGGATTTTTTTTAAAGTAGTTTAAATACATTTCGACAGCACTATCGGCTTCAACACCCTCGAAACCCATGAAAATGACACCCATGATGAAAAAATGTATACCTATTGAAGCCGCCATCTTGGCTTTACATTTCTACAGCACTATCGGCTTCAACACCCTTGAAAACCATGAAAATGACACCCATGATGAGAAAATTGGTACCTACTTCAGCCGCCATCTTGGATTTACATTTCGACAGCACTATCGGCTTCAACACCCTCGAAAACTATGAAGATGACACCCATGATGAAAAACTTTATACCTATTGCAGCCGCCACCTTGGATTTACATTTCGACAGCACTATCGGCTTCAGCACCCTCGAAAACCATGAAAATGACACCCATGATGAAAAAATTGATGTCTATTGCAGCCGCCATGTTGGATTTACATTTCGACAGCACGATCGGCTGCAACACCCTCGAAAACCATGAAAATGATATCCATGATGAAAAAATTTGGTACCTACTTCAGCCGCCAACTTGGATTTACATTTCGACAGCACTATCGGCTTCAACACACTCGAAGCCCATGAAAATGACACCCATGATGAAAAAAATTATATATATTGCAGCCGCCATCTTGGATTTACATTTCAATAGCACTATCGGCTTCAACACCCTTGCGAACCATGAAAATGACACCCATGATGAAAAAATTGGTACCTACTTCAGCCGCCATCTTGGATTTATATTTCGACAGCACTATCGGCTTCAACACCCTCGAAACCCATGAAAATGACACCCATGATGAAAAAATTGATACCCCTTGCAGCCGCCACCTTAGATTTACATTTCGACAGCACTATCGGCTTTAACACCCTCGAAAACGATTAAAATTACACCCAAGATGAAAAAATTGATATCTATTGCAGCCACCATCTTGGATTTACATTTCGACAGCACTATCGTCTTCGACACCCTCGAAAACCATGAAAATGACACCCATGATGAAAAAATTGGTACTTACTTCAGCCGCCATCTTGGATTTACATTTCGACAGCACTGTCGGCTTCAACATTCTCGAAACCATGAAAATGACACCCATATTGAAAAAATTGATACACATTGCGGCCGCCATCTTGGATTTACATTTCGACAACCCTATCGGTTTCAACACCCTCGAAAACCATGAAAATTTCACCCATGACAAAAAAATTGATACTACTTACTTTTAGTACGTACTACTATTATTTATTCTGTGCTTTTAAAATATTGTAATAAAAAAATCTGTTATTATTATTATTATAATCAAGTATTTAAGAAATTTGGTTATTCGAATATTGTGTATTTGTACAGCGATCTTTTTGAGCCGCTGCAAACAACCGAAATAATGTTCACTCACGACGGCGACTGACGGCGAACCATAGATAAATATAAATGTAGCAAGCTAATGCGGCGAACTGATATATACAGTAATCTATGGCGATGGCCAACTGAGTTAGTGAGTCAACTACTCTGTGGCTGCAGCTCCCCATTTACAGAAATAATTCTATACGAGGCTACCAAATCAACGAAAATTTCGCCATTTTCGAGCCGAAAAAAATTAATTATAGCTAAACAAAACAAAATTACACTGCCATTTACATTCAGTGGCTTCCCACATGATAGATGAAGAGATTAATAAATATATTGAGTTAAACAATTGATATTTACAAAAGTTATAGTGTTTACAAGCCTTGGGGACATGATAAATCCACACCATAAGCCACTAAAACCCCTTTTTTTATTTAAAAATAGCAATTAAACGATTTAAAAAATATATTAATAAGTTCAACAATCATTTATCTTTCTAACAATGTGCTTTTTATATCATTTATATGTGTAATATGATTGCTGGATACGATTTCATGCGACAAAACGGTGGAATTTTGATTTTTAGGCGTTAGTAGAACATACCCACGCGCTTTGCGCTCGGCATACAAAAAGGAATCATCAAAATCAGTTCGCAATTGACCTCTTTTTTTTGAAGTCAGCCAAATTTATTGCATACCTTAAGCGAAAGCGCAAGGTAATGTTCTACTATCGCCTAAAAATTAAAATTCCAACATTTTATCGAATAAAATCGTATCTAGCAATCATATTATATATATAAATGATATAAAAAGCACATTGTTAGAAAGATAAATGATTGTTGAACTTATTAATAATTTTTTTAAATCGATTAATTGCTATTTTTAAATAAAAAAAGGGTTTTAGTGGCTTATGGTGTGGATTTATCATGTCCCTGTGGCTTGTAAACACTATAACTTTTGAAAATATCAATTGTTTAACTCAATCTATTTTTTAATCTCTTCATCTATCATGTGGGAAGCCACTGAATGTAAATGGCAGTGTAATTTTGTTTTGTTTAGCTATAATTAATTTTTTTCGACTCCAAAATGGCGAAATTTTCGTTGATTTCGTTGCGTCGTATATAAATTGTTTCTGTAAATGGGGATCTACAGCCACAGAGTAGTTTAGTTCACAGAGTACCTTTGTATTAAGTTTAGTTACTTTAGTTCGGCTTCAGTCGCCGTCGTGAGTGGACATTGTTTCGGTTGTTTTCAGCGGCTCAAAAAGATCGCTGTACAAATACACAATATTCGGATAACCAAATTTCTTAAATACTTGATTATAATAATAATAAGAGATTTTTTTATTTCAATATTTAAAAGCACAAAATAAATAAAAGTAGTACGTACTAAAAGTAAGTAGTATAATTTTTTTTTCATGGGTGACATTTTCATGCTTTTCGAGGGTGTCGAAACCGATAGGGTTGTCGAAATGTAAATCCTTGGATTTGCATTTCGACATGTATGACTATTACATGTCGAAATGTAAATCCAAGATGGCGGCTGAATTAGGTACCAATTTATTCATCATGGGTGTCATTTTCATGGTTTTCGAGGGTGTTGAAGCCGATAGTGCTGTCAAAATGTAAATCCAAGATGGCGGCCGCAATAGGTATCAATTTTTTCATCATGGGTGTCATTTTCATGGTTTTCGAGGGTGCTGAAGCCGATATTGCTGTCGAAATGTAAATCCAAGATGGCGGCTGAAGTAGGTACCAATTTTTTCATCATGGGTGTCATTTTCATGGTTTTCGAGGGTGTTGAAGCCGATAGTGCTATCGGAATGAAAATCCAAGATAGCGGCTGCAATAGATATGAATTTTTTCATCATTGGTGTCATTTTCATGGTTTTCGGGGGTGCTGATGCCGATAGTGCTGTCGAAATGTAAATCCAAGATGGCGGCTGAAGTTGGTACCAATTTTTTCATCTCGGTAGTCATTTTAATGGTTTTCAAGAGTGTTGAAGCCGATAGTGCTGTCGAAATGTAAATCCAAGATGGCGGCTGCAATAGGTATCAATTTTTTCATCATGGGTGTCATTTTCATGGTTTTCGAGGGTGTTATAGCCGATAGTGCTGTCGAAATGTATTTGAACTACTTTAATAATACCGTATAATCATGTTATACGTAATTTTTTAATGCGCTTAAGGTATGCCCAATTGGATTTACCAATATTATTTTCAAATACTCGTGTTTACTTTTCGCTTGCTCGTTATATTTCTTTACTTAACAAACATTATAAATGACGCCTTCATAATAACTGGAGTTCCTACGCCATTAGAGCTTATTCAATAAAGTTACCAATCCATTAAATATTAAAACTTACAAACAGTTATTTTAATGTTTTTTTTTTAGAAAAAAGGGTAATGAGTACACAGTCCACTTGACGGTTAATGGAAGTTGTGGTCTATAGATATCTACACCCATCCTCGACAAAGAATCAAAATGCAGATGCGTTGTAATGATGCATGATTAATGCGCACTGCGATGAAATACGGAGCCAGAATATTTATTTTAATATTTTTCTAGCTTTCCATATAGAACGATCCATTCTTCCCTCTGTCTTATAAAAAAAAATTGCCCAAGCATTAGTTAGTTTTGTAAGCCATTTAAATCGAAACATGACAATTGAAAGTACTTGAAAGGTTCTTGAGTGGGAGCCCCATTACGGTAAGCAGATGGCAGAATGTTGGGTACCTAATTTATTAGAGTAACGATCTAGAATTGGAAAAATCTAAGCAGTCGATGAATTCAGAAGGCGAAGGTGCGTCTTTTGTGGCATTCCCTGGTGAAGATCAGAGAGATCAAAGAATAGGCTGTAATGATAATTTGTCTTACAATTAAAACATAAAACTTAAAACTATACACTTTACAGCTATACTAGTTGTATCACGAATAGATCGGCTGGACCGGGGTAGGACTAACTGTACTCTATGTACTGCTTATTCACTTTATTTTTACCAGCGTGAATCAGCAGACCAATGCTGCTGTGTTTCGTATGGTGATAATAACTAGGCATCCCACCTTAGACCACGACCACGTGACCACGTATCTGCATTTTAATTATCATTATCAAAGATATTATATGTATTTAGGCCTAAGTATCTACTTATCATCCTTGGATTATGAGCTAATTTGTCTTCTTTATTCTATGAAAAACATTACCCATCAAGATCATCCTTTTTGTATAATTCTTTGGTGCATAGCATATTAGAAGTAGACGAATACCAGTTCCCGAAACATGCCATCAAATTCTGTTAACGTCGCTTTTTAACAAGGTAAGTCTCATTCTAATCTCCTTATATTAACAACTAAAAAAGTGAATTTAATTTTCGATGTTCATAATAATAAACATCGTGTTATTAAAGTCCCAGACTCGATTAAAAAATATAGAAAAAGAATCTATTTTTATAAATAAAATTAAGGATTTTTTAATTTGTAAACATTACTACATACTAAACGAATACTTAAATGATAAATTTTAAATATATTGGTAAATCCGATTGGGCATACCTTAAGCGCATTAAAAAAATTACGTATAACATGATTATACGGAATTATTAAAGTAGTTTAAATACATTTCGACAGCACTATCGGCTTCAACACCCTCGAAAACCATGAAAATGACACCCATGATGAAAAAATTGGTACCTACTTCAGCCGCCATCTTGGATTTACATTTCGACAGCACTATCGGCTTCAACACCCTCGAAACCCATGATAATGACACCCATGATGAAAAAATTGATACCTATTGCAGCCGCCATCTTGGATTTACATTTCGACAGCACTATCGGTTTTAACACCCTCGAAAACCATGAAAATGACACCCAAGATGAAAAAATTGGTACCTAATTCAGCCGCCATCTTGGATTTACATTTTGACAGCACTATCGGCTTCAACACCCTCGAAAACCATGAAAATGACACCCATGATGAATAAATTGGTACCTAATTCAGCCGCCATCTTGGATTTACATTTCGACAGCACTATCAGCTTCGACACCCTCGAAAACCATGAAAATGACACCTATGATGAAAAATTTTATACCTATTGCAGCCTCCACCTTGGATTTACATTTCGACAGCACTATCGGCTTCAGCACCCTCGAAAACCATGAAAATGACACCCATGATGAAAAAATTGATACCTATTGCGGCCGCCATCTTGAATTTACATTTCGACAACCCTATTGGTTTCGACATCCTCGAAAAGCATGAAAATGTCACCCATGACAAAAAAAAATTATACTACTTACTTTTAGTACGTACTACTATTATTTATTCTGTGCTTTTAAATATTGTAATAAAAAAATCTCTTATTATTATTATAATCAACTATTTAAGAAATTTGGTTATTCGAATATTGTGTATTTGTACAGCGATCTTTTTGAGCCGCTGAAAACAACCGAAACAATGTCCACTCACGACGGCGACTGAAGCCGAACTAAACAACTAAACTTAATACAAAGGTACTCTGTGAACTAACCTACTCTGTGGCTGTAGATCCCCATTTACAGAAACAATTTATATACTAGGCAACCAAATCAACGAAAATTTCGCCGTTTTGGAGCCGAAAAAAATTAATTATAGCTAAACAAAACAAAATTACACTGCCATTTACATTCAGTGGCTTCCCACATGATAGATGAAGAGATTAAAAAATAGATTGAGTTAAACAATTGATATTTTCAAAAGTGTTTGTGTTTACAAGCCACAGAGACATGATAAATCCACACCATAAGCCACTAAAACCCTTTTTTTATTTAAAAATAGCAATTAATCGATTTAAAAAAATTATTAATAAGTTCAACAATCATTTATCTTTCTAACAATGTGCTTTTTATATCATTTATATGTATAATATGATTGCTAGATACGATTTTATTCCATAAAATGTTGGAATTTTAATTTTTAGGCGATAGTAGAACATTACCTTGCGCTTTCGCTTAAGGTTTGCAATATCTACCTAGTATTTCGATTATATTTTTATTTCAAAGTGTATTTATCATTATTGTTTCACTATAATGGCCCTCCTCTCTCTTAATTGCCGTGCCCTGCAGGGCCCATAATGATCTCATTGTTTTAAGTTAAAACTTAAATTAATGTTTTCAACACCTTAACTGTAACATTATGAATGCAATAAATAATATGAATATGAATATGAATAAACATGCGTTATAAAGTCAGTTGTTCGTTAAAATAAAACAAGGTAAGTTTTTGTTGATTTTGCTAACTTTGAGAGAGATTTATTACTTTAACAACTTTTGCTAATGTTATTCTGAATATTTTGAACTTTGCTAAAAGTAAAAGTAAGCAAATCTACTAAAAATGCCTCGTAGCCAGAAAAAAATCTTTTGATTTCTACACTCACCATAACAAACACTTGCAAAGCATTAAACTCCTATTTTAGGCTGGTATTCTATGAGAGCGTGGTCCTTCCCCGGTGGAGCCTACCCATTCACGACACAACCATACAGATACTGAATGCAAAGTGGCTCTACCACGAATAAAATTATATTACAATGGGAAATAAAATGTGAACTA
The DNA here is from genome assembly GCA_033319125.1 of Parnassius glacialis. Lineage (NCBI taxonomy): Eukaryota > Metazoa > Arthropoda > Insecta > Lepidoptera > Papilionidae > Parnassius > Parnassius glacialis. The sequence goes on along the minus strand of JAVANC010000009.1, from coordinate 42,157,506 downwards.
GAAGTGCAGTGGACTAAAAAGAAAAGAAAAAAAAGTAGATATTATAATGGTGATGATGATGATGCTAGTTTGTTATAATTTATAATTTAAAAAATTTGAGCGTTGTTCATAAAGAGACTTTGGAAGTCACATGTTTTACACACGAGTACACGGCCCTATTCTAATATGTGTGAGTGCATTATCGACACCAATGCGTTGGTCCTAAATTGAGTAAGTATTGTCAGTTTTTCAAAATAATTAGTGGCACTGTGATACTAACAGTCACACTTTTTTTTTGAGTAGTCGAGAAAAAGCAAAGGCATATTACCTTATACAGGCTTATGAATCACGTCCTTTAGCGTTTACGTTTACATTTCCAATAAACAAATTTCAAAAGTCAAAATTTGTTTTTAAAACGAGTTATATACTTCTGACAATGTAAAATAATAAATTATTATAATTTATATTTTACGCGTGGTAGAGCCCAATGCAACTATAATAGCATGAATGAGTCGGCTCCACCAGGGTAATACCACGGTCTCACAGAACATCAGTGTAATAGTTTAATACTGCTGTGTTGGTATGGCGAGTGCAGATAACTAGAGAGGCTTTTTTCTGAAAACGAGGAATTCCATCATAGTCCTCAGGGTCAACAACGCATCTGCATATTGATCCTTAATCGAGGGTGGATGTAGATGGCTATGAGTATACCTATAGATCCTTTGATTTAAGCACAATTAAGCACTGTCGTCGTAAGGTTATGTATCCTTCCTAGTGTAGTGGTGATGGGAGTAATGGTGTGGGATTAGTGGTGATGAGTATCCACGCACGGGTGCACGCTATTGAGGGAAGGCGGGATGTGCTCTTCAAAGATCCATCATTTTATTTATTTATTTAAACATTCATGCACAAAGTTGTACATAGGGCATTCTCACCCAATCAACCAGTAGACTAAACAGAGATAGACAAACAAAAGGCGGTGCAGCAGTAATGAAAATAGTAAAGGGTATAAAATTGTATATACTTATAAATATACATATACACACACATACATACACATATATACTTAAGTACACACAATATATAAATACATACATACACATATGCATGCATACAGTACATATATACACAACTATATTATTAGGCGGATTTTAGCTAATTAATCATCAACACATTTATCATTGACTTTCACAAATTAACGCCCAACTCTATTAATAGACCTTTTAACCGATTACAATAAAATTTTGATTGGTCATAGTGCGCGTGTACTCGAAGCCTTTGAAACAAAAGCCATTGCTATGCATGTCGTTCACAGCTAGTAACCTACTTCTTCGATATATTTATATTATATCTTCAATAAATAGCTATGTGCGTGTTACTACAAATAGGTTATAAATCCTATTGTGTTAGACATCGCCCAGAGCGCGAGATGCGGCTTAGAATTGCCTCCGGTGCGATGAGAATTCAAGATAGTAATGGATTATCTCGTGGATAATCGTTATATCGTCCACTGTCAATTGTGGTCAGGGATGACGAAAAATATTATTAACGTACTACTATATTTCCTGACATTATTTTGCTTTTATTAGCGAACGTTCGTGACTTTACACTTGTTAATAGATACATACATTGTTAGATTCCTCTTAGACATAGAAAAAAATTAGATCCATGTTTTGTCAGAAGTAAAGGTGTTTACGAGCACACAAACTGTTTACAGTCCACCTGACAGTAAGTGTATGCTATGGCTCATATACTTCAACTCATCGATTGATTTTCTAAATGAAGAGAAGTACTACCCACGAGTATTGAATGGCCAGCTACCGCTAGTAATTTACCAGTAAAAAGGGTCTCCGCTATCCCTGAAAACCTATCATAGCTCAAACAGCTAGCCTATTCTGCCGCCAAATGACAGAGCATGCACCTCTATGTTCCGGCCTTAAGGATATAAAGAGCCAGTTTAATCTCTGGCTTTGAGGTACTCTATCTTAATCCTCAGAGATGAAAACGCATCTGTAGTCTTCTTAATTTGATCAGCAAGTCTCTGTCTCTGTCCTTGGCTTTAGCCACTTACAATTCGGTGTGACCGTGAATTCAATTCATCATCGTCATCATCACAGCTTATCAAAAGTGTATTGATATTCTTCTATTACTAAATTGCACGATACAAGATTATCTCAAAGGCAATTTGAAAGTTTGATTGTCACTTCAATTTTATAAAATAGTTTAAAACAGAAAACATTTATTTTTAAGGAATAAAGGTGTAAAACTGGTATCTTAAGAAAGCGTGCACATTCTCCGGTTGAGTCGACCAATTCGTGCTACAACCATATAGCTGTAGAATGTCTCTACCACGTATAAAATATAGAATGAAGGTTATAATGTACCTATTGAAACCACATTTTAGTTGTTACCTTGAACTTTAATTTTGTTGTTAATAGGAAGGCACTGCTGCCCATATCCTCTGTCGCCTATAACAATGGACGATATGAGGAAGAGGATATTCTTACACCGCTACTGCATGTTCTCAAGTTATAATTATAACAGTAAAAAAAATAACTACACAATCATATCAACACAAACGCGAAAATAACACAAGTGGTAAAATTAAAAATTTTGTTCAACTGACTTCAATATAAATTATTAAGGATCACTCAAAAACTATTGATCAGACCTTGATCAAATTGAGGAACCACATGTGATTCTCATGAGAAGCATCAGCTTTATAAAAAAGGAATCATTAACGAAAAAAAATGTTATAAGGTAACACACATACCATTTTGTACGTGGTAGAGCCATGCTGCAGCTATATTAGCAGTATAGTGGTAGCACGAATGGGTCGGCTCGACCGTGGAAGGACCACGCTCTCACAGAATACCAGCGTCAAATAGCAGCTTAACACTGCTGTGTTTCGTATGGTGAGTATAGAGAACCGGAGACCCTTTTTACAGGAAACGAGGCATTCCATCTTAGTCCTCACGGGTGGACAACGCATCTGCATTTTGATTCGCAAACGAGGATAAATGTGGATGTCTATGGGCCACAGGAGCCACTTACCATCAGGTGGACTGTGTGCTCGTTTGTCACCCTATACTATAAAAAAAGAACATACAGTCGAATTGATAAGTAGCTAGAAAAACAGATTTTTGGCGCGAATTTGACCAGCGTGCGGAGGCGGTTCGCTGCTCCCCTATTATTGTTTAAATAATCGTTTAAAGTAGATTTTGATACGTAAAATTATTCTATTTTATGTATTAAATGTCTGCGCATGTGAACTTCTATTGAAAGCGATGTAAATAAGTGATTCGATGGTGATACGAATCTCAAAATAATGTGTCTGTTTAGGTGCATTGAGATACTATCGTCATTAATTGTCTGCTGGCTTAAGCTGCCGTCAAAATATTTTTTTTATATTCTGCTAAGCCAGCGCTTATCTACGATCCCACCTGATGGTAAGTGCTGATGTGGCCTAAAATGGTGAAGCGCACTTACTTAAGAAAATCCTATTCACTTTTGCTTTGAAGACACCCACACTGTAATCGGATGGAAAGGCGATTGCAGTGTGAAAGATGCTGGGAACTTATTCCCCTACTTTGCTGTACACATGATGAACGGCAGGGCGAACCGTGTGGTTCGAATGCATGGTAAGTTAAATTATGCAATTGCTTCGCACACTCTCCGAAATGCATCCTGTAGAAAACCGAAAGGCTAGCTACTTTTCGTCTGTGTTCTTCAGTGTTCGCAAAAACTTCGCATTGTGACGCATCAGTATATTGTGAAGAAATTTTGAAACAAATTGATACTAAACTTTATAAGTTTAATATCTTTTTACTGGACACCAAAAACGGTGGGTTTTAAATCGTTCATAATATCCACTTGTGCAATATAAGACAATTAAAAAATACTGAAATAATATTTGCGTTCATTTTGAAACAAAATGCTGGTTTGGACAGATTTACAGAATGAACTATGAACCCACACGATACAGGCTCGATGAAATCCCGCATTTAATGCACAGAGCGGACTTTCATACACAATGGGATTTAAAATTGGAAATAAAATTGTATATTGCTACTGTTTTATTATTTAAATCATAAACCTCTTTTCCATCCATCCATCCATTACAGTCTATCAAATTCTACTGCTGAATATAGGTTTCCACATATATTGCCTCATAAGGGTGGTGTCGCCATAGTTGCTAGACCTGACAGGTAAGTGACCGCATTTTTTATTTCAATTGTTATCAGGAAGACGCTGCTGCCGATCTCCTGTGTCAGTTTCCCTATGTTGCATCTTACGAAACCTACTTTTTCCTTATTTTTTTTAAATATTACTTCCACACTGGGATATTCTACTATATCGCGGGGTGAGTTTACATACACATATTTGACAAGGACAAACATCCAGACCCAGAACAGTTATTTGTAGGCCATACAAATACTTGTTCCATGCGGGATTCGAACCCGCGGCCCTTAGTTGCAAGTCATTGCTAAGCCACTGCGCCACGGAGTTTACAGGACGATAATACGGTGAGTGGATATTATTACACTGCCACTACACAGTTTAAACATGGTTTAAACCTTCTTTTACTCTACCTTCTTATAGCGAAATATTGTTTTGATGCTGTGTTTGTGGGTCCAATATAGGTATGTCTTTTAATTTTAACGACATTTTTTATAGAATGGGGATGGTAAACGAGCCCACTTGATGGTAAATGGTTGCTGTGACTCATAGACATCTACATCTATCCTCGATTAAGAATCAAAATGCGGATGTGTTGTCTTCTCTGAGGACTAAGATGGAATGCCTCGTTGCCAGTAGAAGGTGTCTCCGGTTCTCTACACTGACCATACGAAACACAGCAGCATTAAGCTGCTATTTTACGCTGGTATTCCGTGCCATTCGTGCTACCATAATAACCCTTCATAGTTTCTCTAACACGTCTAATATACAACAAATATGGTATCTGTTGTTTGGTTTTTATGTTCTGAAGTTCTCAATTTCTCTTCGGTTTTATCCGGGCGTTTTTCATCTACTTAACGCTACTAAACTTTTGCGTAAGTTTTCATTTCCCGCGAGATCGTGTCTGTTCTAGTTCCAACTAAATTATCTTGGTTAAGTAGCGAATTCTTGATACTTATACGTAATCTTCACGCTTGGCAAAGACGTTGACAATCGTAGTACCAAACGCTTCGCATCTCTGAAGGTGACTCATGTCGCAGGTCTGGCAATATTTTACGCATGGCGTTAAAAAGATATTTATACCGCTACGAAAGCCATAAAACTTTTGTGATATATTTCTTTTACCGTGTAGCGGCGGTGTAAGAATATCCACTGCCCTCTATCATCCCGTGGGTGTCGTAAGAGGCGATAGAGGGAAACAAATCAGGAGATGGGCAGCAGCATCTTCCTAATAACAACTAAAAATAAAAGTCTACGGTTGCCAACCAGATTGCCTAGCGTGGCAGCTATGTCAAATATATAAATAATCAAATGACCTAAGTGGCAGGCCTATGTTCAGTAGTTGACTTTATTAGGCTGTAACGAACATATTCATTCGCTCCATACGACACCCCCGGGACGAAATTGAGTGGACATAATTTAAGATTAATTTAGTAGATATTTTGTAGATATTCCCAATTCAGCGTTCTAGTACGTGAAGATAAACCGATGCTTGACGTTACTAATTAGATTATAGAGACAGTGACATGGGTTCCGGGAAGTAGATTAAGTCTGCAAGTTTTGAAAGTATTGCTTGTTCTTTTTTATATCAAGTGGTTGTTTGTGAATAAATTATGTATTCCTTTTTGTGCACCCTTTTGTTTTGTTGTTTGGCCTGTATGTATGTATAATATAATGCATCCGTTAATTCAGTTTTCAACAATTTTCGGATGCCTGAATAATATGAAATCTTGCAGACAAATTATTTGACGTATTTCCCCTGGTGTTGCTGCTGTACGTGGGCGGAGGTTAACACTTATCACCAGGTAATCCACATGCTTGTTAGCTCCTTCTTCCATAAAAAAATAAGAACCCCTCATTTCCAAAGGTTACCTATTGTATGAGCTAATGGTCATCCCCCCAATTCTGTTACGTATTCCAGTTCTATTATTTGTAGGTTGTAGGTTTGTACCTTCTTGCTATGATGTGATTTTTAGTTTAGAGATATACTGCACTACGACAACTATATAATATATTAATACGTGAAGGGAAAACTTTGTACCCCTTTAATCTCACACTGCTCCTTCCGTGCGCGTAATATTAAGTATTTTGAGAGCCTGAATGGGTGTGAGATTTGGCGAAGTTAATGTTTATAAGAAGAAGGACTAGAAAAGGCTAAAATGTATTTATATATATGAGCGTCCTTTGCTTGTATCTTATAATTTATATTAAATATTTATTAGAAATTGTTAGAGTTGAGTGATCATTGCTTATGAATTATCGTAAAGAGTAACAAAATTGTTAGAATTACTGTGTTATAACTTGTTGATTGGACCTTTCATAATAAATCATGTTGAGCAGGAAGCACTGTGTAAGTAGCCTTAATAAAAGGGCATTGTCAATTATGACAGTTGACTATTGTACTTAGAATTAGGCGAAGTAAAGTACCATTTGGAATCGACTTGTCTCTATTGGCAGGATAGCCGAGCTAGATTAATCTCTGAGAATATTTTGTCTACAGGCACTGCAACCGAAGATGAATGCTAGTCAGTGATGACCGCGTCGCGGATTGATGGCGCCATAGTGCAACAATTAGTTTTGCGAATTAATAATATGTACCCACTCATGTCAGGATGGACGAGCGGATGAATTGGTATTTGTTACAGGAATGCATGAAGATACACGCCCGAGGATGGTCGTACGTCAGGATGGCCGTGTCGAAGCGTCTGTAAAATACCGGTTGGATCAAGGTGGAATTGAGAGTATATCGAGAAACCCCCACTTGTTTGTGCAGTATAAAGTTCACTGTAGACACCGTGTGCTAGAGATTCGGTTTAAGTCGTTTAACGATTGTGGTCATTCTAATAGTGCTAAGGTAGTGTCGTGGTTGTGTTCGTTGTTGTACTTCTTCTAGTGCAGGCAAGGAGGATTGGTGTTGCTGAGAGGCTGCCCTGTGACATTGAGATAAGAAGTGTTGCTGTTGGTTTACATATTTTGGTGTTATCATGTGATTACGTACCTTACGTTACACTGGTGTGTGATTGTGGCGGAGACGTGTTACGGTGTAGTCGAACTGTAAAGAAGGTTGGCCAAATCGTACCAGACGATGAAACGATGCCGTCACTATATGAAATATTTATGAAAAATCTCCTTATCTTTTAAGGTCTTATTCAATACAAAAAATACCTCTCTAAGTAGCCACAAAAAATCCTTATCGTAGTTATCCTTTTATTTTTGTTTTTGTAAATGTTCCGAAATTAAAATAATGGTTTCTGAACGCACTGGAACGCACCTAATGACGTTTCATTTCACGTATGAAAGGACTTTGTATTCAAAGACTAATTATTCACGTTTTTCTGAATAGTTGTTAATTGTAATTTAATTCAACGGGACATCATGTGTCATCGTCAAATTACATAATCTGTGGTCATCGATCGACATTGATTGTCACCCGACAATCATCTACATATCTATATATCGTATTTGCTTCATTCGTTGTGGATTGTGATACGTACTGTACTATTTTAGATTTCCTTCTGTTGTTTTGACCTCGGCATTGTTTTGCGGACTGATAACTACCACTTGTAACGATTATTCTGTGCTTTTGATTTCTAGACACCGATTTTGTATCTTGCATATTTGTGAGAGACATCATGCAGACTACAGCTACACAACAACGACAACTAGCCCTGCGATTGCTGTGTTATTTGTAACATATGCATTGATACACTTCGCCGCCATCTCGTTTTTCAGCTTGATACCAGAGTAATTTCTAAGATCTGCGAGTGGAATTCTTCAGTGATAGTATATATTTACATACCTACTTATTTTATTACACTAACATAAGCCATCACACACAATCGTGCATTATAATACAAATCTAATTCTTATTTTATATTACTGAAGAAGATTACATATGTGATGCTAACCTAAAAAGTATTGTCGACGTTATTATAAAAAAAATGTGGCTATTAAGATATGATTTTCATATGGGATGGTGTTTACAACATAAAAACAAACCAATCTAGCTTTAGCTTGTTTTGGGACATGAAAAATAATAGTCAAGTCCAGCTCCTATAGAAATTTGGCCATTGTTCTTTACTACACTTAATATATAGTGCGTCATCATCATAATTATTACAGCCCTTCACAAGTCCACTGCTGAACATAGGCCTCCCCCAAGGAATGCCACAAAGCACGGTCCTGGGCCACCTGCATCAATCGACTTTCTGCATATCTTACCAGGTCGTCACTCCATCTAGTGGGGGGACGCCCTACACTTCGTCAGCCGGTACGAGACCGCCACTCGAGAACCTTTTTCCCCATCGGTTGTCGGTTCTTCGAGCTATATGGCCGGCCCATTGCCACTTCAGCTTACTGATCCGTTGGGCTATCTCGGTCACTCTGGTCCTACTGCGGATAACCTCATTTCTAAGTTTATCATGCAGAGAATTTCTGAGCATAGCCCTCTCCATAGCTCGCTGAGCGACCTTGAAATTCCTTATCCGACCAGCAGTGAAGGACAACGTCTCAGTTCCATAAGTCATCACTGGCAACACGCACTATTTGTACAATTTCGTTTTCAGTTTTTGAGGTATGTCTAACGAGAAGATGTGTCGTAATTTCCCGAACACTGCCCAGCCGAGTTGAATCCGTCGATTGACCTCTCGGTCGAAGTTGGACTTACCTAGTCGGACTATTTGTCCCAGGTAAACATACTCGTCAACAACTTCGAGCTTAGTGATCCCAACAACTACCGGCATAGGTGTGACATGGACATTAAACATGATCTTTGTTTTGTCCATGTTCATCTTAAGACCTATCTGTTGGGAAACACTATTGAGGTAATTGAGCACAGTGCTTAGGTGCTCCAGCCATTCTGCTATAAGGACTATATCGTTGGCAAATCGAAGGTTAGTGATGTACTCGCCATTGCTGTTAATACCGTATCATTTCCAGTCCAGAAGTTTGAAAACTTCTTCCAATGCAGCGGTAAAGCGTTTCGGGGATATAACGTGACCCTGTCTTACACCTCTCTGCAATTGGATAGGTTTCGTACTCTGGTTCTGTATTCGGATAGCCATCGTATAGTGCGTTAGGTTGTCTTATTACTGATAATGACTATTTGCGTAAGCAAGAGAGCAAGTTGATCCTGTTGAGTCCTGATGTATATCCAAGATCAAAATCGGGATCCTCTGTTGAAATCTCCGACAAATAAAAAACTTTTATAGAAGAGGTTTTTTTTAAAAAAATGAGAGTGATAAACGTATACAAAGTCCAACTCAGATACCTTGCCATCCTGGAGGACTGAGATGGAATGCCACATTTTGAGTGAAATGGGTCACCGGTTCCCTGAACTCAGCAACCATACGAAACACACATAGAATAACACACAGCAAAACATGTGTAGTCCGTCCTCATTCTAGCCGACCCATTCGGCATGTAGCTTGAATGCTACAACTATAATATATCTGCAGCATGGTTCTAACAAGTATTAAACAGTTAGTGTAGTGTTAGTATCCATACGTTTAAAATAAAAAAATATTAGACATCTCGATAAGTACTTTAGAAAAGCTCTGACAATATTCTCAGTGGAGTATTTTGGAAGGTAAACATCAATCTTCTAGTGCCTTAAAACACTTCGGCGTTATAGCTTTATCTCGACGACAGCTTCATCAATCAAAATTTCGTTATAGATAGCAGACGTGCCCTATTACACCTGCATGCATAAACTTTTAACTTTTCATACAAAACATCGGCCCAAAATATTTTTTTCTTTTATTATATCCAGAGACAGTAAGTCGTTGAATTTATCTTTTTAAAATTAATAAAATTGTCTAATAAACTCGCAATGAAGTATCTAATATGTGTCGGTGGACTTATATGTATTTGACATATTTTTTAATTTCTTAAGCCGGCGCCAGATACAGCTTTAAACATTTGAACACTTGTTTGAAGCTATGTGTGGCACGAGACTTTGAATCAATGTTCAAATAAGTGCACAGAGAAATGCACTTTGCCAAGCGGTTTTGGTTTTTTAGCGCACATCAAAGCGTTCAAAGTCGACAGTGTTGAAATGTTTGCGTAACCTGTCTCACTTGGGCAAAGTTCATTCGCGAGAGCGTTGTCCAGCGGGACGGTTGTGCGTAGTACTTTTTAAAAATAGGTCCAAGCATAAAGACAGTAGAAAACAATAGAATGAATTTAATTTGTGTGGTCAGCTATTATCTGAAAAGATAAATCCCTTGGATGAAGATGACAGACTAGTACTTATGAATGAAATAGATAATCTTGTATTTAAATATTTTATTGTATTGTATTTTATTATATTATTTTTGCATTTATTGTATTACATATAATAAATAATGACATGCACTTAAATAATACAGGCAAACTGCATCCACTAAATCGTCGTCCATCTTGTTTGTCATTTATCAAAGTACTGTGGAGATATGTGTTTGGAAAGCCTGTCTGGCAGGTTGCGCCATTAAGTATTCAAACAAGTGTGCAATGTTCTTCAAATAAGTGTTCAAATGTTGTTACTATATCTGGCGCCGGCTTTATACATGCAGATTTCCTTTACCGCCGAGTACGTGGTAAAACAGCACATAAAATGGAAATAAATTTCATTGGTACCCGCTGGGAACCCATGTTGCTCGCGTGTAGGGAAATTTTTGGGAAGCGCTTAATCTCACAGCTATCATAGCTCTTATCTATACAAATTTATCTATAAATAAAGCTTGGCGTGCTCAGCAGAAAAAAATTCACGAACGCACATTGCGGCAAAACTCCCGATACCATCCACACCATCTGAATGATTGGCGGTCCACCACTGTGCGATTTAGAAGATATTTTCTTCCTCGTACAACTTCCTTGTGGAATCGATTACCATCACTGATTTTTCCGGACCAATACGACTTAGGGACCTTCAATAAAAGAGCCTACTCCTTTTTAAAAGACCGGCAACGCATCTGCAATTCCCCTGGTTCCCCTGGTGTTGCAGTTGTTCATGGGTAGCGGTAGTTACTTACTATCAGGTGAGCCGCAGGCTCGTTTGCCCCCTCTACTATAAAAAAATTAAGTGTGTTTGTAATGTCAAAATAACAGCTTTTTATTAAATACTAATGAAATTAAATATGGGACTTATAACAAAAAAAAACAATTTTTTAAATTTTTGTCCGTCTGTCAGTCCACAGTAGCGGGGAACTGCTGGTTATAATAAATAAATAAATAAATAAGCCTTTTATTATTTCTCATTTTTCATCCAGTTTTACAATTGATATTTTATGTTTACATGCAGCTGGTTATACCACATGTTAAAATTCTCTAAACCGGTGACGGGAACAAGCATCAAGATCACCAACCTGACGATTAGGCGCAGTGACGTGTTAAGAGCTATTGAAGAAAAAAATAAATAAAAATAAAAATCGTACCATACCAAAAATAAATAGGTCAATAAATAAGTATTTTTTACATATTGTTAGCCAATGTTTGCATACAACCCCACCTGAAAGTAAACGGTGATAAAGCCCTCGATGGCAAATCACTCTGTCTTGGCTTTACATGTTATCAAATGCCGTATTTTTTATAGATGATAAGTGGACGCTGCGCCCCATAAAAATCTACGTCTATCCTCGATTAAGAATCAAAATAAGACTAAAATCTGATTTCCAGTAAAAGGGGTATCCGGTTCTCTTCACTCACCATACGAAACAGTAACATTAGGTTGCTATTTTAAGCTGGAATTATTTGAGAGCGTGATCGTTATATATATATATGTATATCGAGTTTGTACCACATGTACATATTTTAAATTTAATAATAAGCGACAGCCTAATATTTAAGGTATGAATCTGTCATTCAATTACAGTCGTGAAGCACTCAACAACTATTATTACAAATATTTTAAGGTAAACCAATGAAAGCTCTTTTTTAATAGAAAAGATTCGATTTTGTGCGTTGCTGTAACTTATGTAAATATTCATTTTTCCATCTAGTCCAAAAATGCTTTCAACTGGCTGGGAACGTATCGCCATTGAATTTTTTTTTTTTTTTTTTTGATGCCTTTATTTGTGAAATCCAATTCCTTTTAAAATCTTGTAAAGTGTGCGCAGGTCTCTGCAACCAAGCCAGTACTATTGTACTGTCATACCAGGCTACTTCCTCATCGAATTGAATGTTGCTCCCCAAGGAGATAGCAACATAATTTAAAAGAGTTGTTAGTAACGCCGCACCGTCTAAAATCTAAATGAAGTTTAAGTATCGTCCGCTTATTTCTCAAAGGGGCTACTCTAGACTTAGTCATAAGTGGTCGCATTAGTGCGGTACCGTCCGCTTGTTCCTACCGCAAATATACCATAGCCGCACTATCTACAGACGATCCATCGCAAAATCCGTGAAGAGAAAACAAACAGCTACGTTCGGTTTTAAGCAACGAGGGATAGAAATTATTGTTAAATTATTTAGATCTAAAATTAATTATTTACCATTGCCGATGGATATTTTCCGATACGCGTGCATCCCAATCAACTTTATTGGACTTACTCGAAGAACCATTAATTTGCTAAAGCCATAACTTAATTTAGAAAATAACCGGACAGATCCAACCGAGAGGAACGTATAAGCGCGCACATACTAACCAAATTTTCCGCCGAGTACTACTTTCTCCTATGATAAATTTAAATTATAAGTGAAACTATTCCCTCTTTTAGTGTCTTAAAACACTTCGGCGTTAAAGTCTTATTTCGACGATAGCTTCATCAATCAAAATTTCGTTATAGATAGCAGACGTGCCCTATTACACCTGCATGCATAAACTTTTAACATTTTATACAAAACATCGGCCCAAAATATTTTTTTCTTTTATTGTATCCAGATACAGTAAGTCGTTAAATTTATCTTTTTAAAATTAATAAAATTATTGTCTAATAAACTCGCAAGTATCTAATATGTGTCGGCGGACTTATATGTATTTGACATATTTTTTTAATTTCTTAAGCGGGCGCCAGATACAGCTTTAAATGTTTGAACACTTGTTTGAAGCTATGTGTGGCACGGGACTTTGAATCAATGTTCAAATAAGTGCACAGAGAAATGCACTGTGCCAAGCGGTTTCGGGTTTTTAGCGCACATCAAAGCTTTCAAAGTCTACAGTGTTGAAATATTTGCGTAACCTGCCACACTTGCGCAAAGTTCATTCGCGCGAGCGTTATCCAGCGACACGATTGTGCGTAGTAGTTTTTCAAAATAGTTCCAAGCATAAAGACAGTAAAAAACAATAGAATGAATGTTATTTGTGTGGTCAGCTATTATCTGAAAAGATAAATCCCTTGGATGAAGATGACAGACTAGTACTTATGAATGAAATAGATAATCTTGTATTTAAATATTTTATTGTATTGTATTTTATTATATTGTTTTTGCATTTATTGTATTACGTGTAATAAATAATGACATGCACTTAAATAATACAGGCAAACTGCATCCACAAAATCGTCGTCCATCTTGTTTGTCATTTATCAAAGTACTGTGGAGATATGTGTTTGCAAAGCATATCTGGCAGGTTGCACCATTAAGTATTCAAACAAGTGTGCAATGTTCTTCAAATAAGTGTTCAAATGTTGTTACTATATCTGGCGCCGGCTTTATACATGCAGATTTCCTTTACCGCCGGGTACGTGGTAAAACAGCACATAAAATGAAAATTAATTTCATTGGTGTCCACTGGGAACCCATGTTCCTAGCGTATAGTGAAATTTATGGGGAGCGCTTAATCTCACAGCTACCATTGCTCTTATCTATACAAATTTTTCTATAAATAAAGCTTGGCGTGCTCAGCAGAAAAAAAATCACGAACGCACATCGCGGCAGAACTCCCGATACCATCCACACCATCTGGATCGTTGGCTGTCCAGCACTGTGCGATTTAGAAGATGTTTTCTTCCTCGCTCAACTTCCTTGTGGAATCGATTACCATCAGCGATCTTTCCGGACCGATACAACTTAGGGACGTTCAATAAAAGAGCCTACTCCTTTTTAAAAGGCAACGCATCTGCAATACCCTTGGTTCCCCTGGTGTTGCAGTTGTTCATGGGTGGCGGTAGTCACTTACTATCAGGTGAGCCACAGGCTCGTTTGCCCCCTCTACTATAAAAAAATTTAAGTGTGTGTTTGTAATGTCAAAATAACAGCTTTTTACTAAATACATATGAGATTTTGTAAGGGACTTATAACAAAAAAAAACAATTTTTAAAATTTTTGTCCGTCTGTCAGTCCGCAGTAGCGGGGAACTGCTGGTTATAATAAATAAATAAATAAATAAGCCTTTTATTATTTCTCATTTTTCATGCAGTTTTACAATTGATATTTTATGTTTACATGCAGCTGGTTATACCACATGTTAAAATTCTCTAAACCGGTGACGGGAACAAGCATCAAGATCACCAACCTGACGATTAGGCGCAGTGACGTGTTAAGAGCTATTGAAGAAAAAAAAAATAAAAATAAAAATCGTACCATACCAAAAATAAATAGGTCAATAAGTATTTTTTTACATATTGTTAGCCAATGTTTGCCTACAACCCCACCTGAAAGCAAACGGTGATAAAGCCCTCGATGGCAAATCACTCTGTCTTGGCTTTACATGTTATCAAATGCCGTATTTTTTATAGATGATAAGTGGACGCTGCGGCCCATAAAAATCTACATCTATCCTCGATTAAGAATCAAAATAAGACTAAAATGGAATACTTCGTTTCCAGTAAAAGGGGTATCCGGTTCTCTTCACTCACCATACGAAACTGTAGCATTAGGTTGCTATTTTAAGCTGGAATTATTTGAGAGTGTAATCGCCAGAATTATAATATAGCTGCATCGAACTTGTACCACGTATAAAATTATATATTTTTTTAAATTTAATAATATGTGATAGTCTAATATTTAAGGTTTGAATCTGTCATTCGATTACAGTCGTGAAGCACTCAACAACTATTATTACAACTATTTTAAAGTAAACAAATGAAAGTTCTTTTTTAATAGAAAATATTCCATTTTGTGCGTTGCATTAACGTATGTAAATATTAATTTTTCCATCTAGTCCAAAATTGCTTTCAACTGGCTGGGAACGTATCGCCATTGAACTTTTATTTTTGATGCGTTTATTATTGAAATCCGATTCCTTTTAAAAACTTGTAAAGTGTGCGCAGGTTTCCGCAACCAAGCCAGCACTATTGTACTGTCATACCAGGCTACTACGTCATCGAATTGAATGTTGCTCTCCAAGGAGACAGCAACATGATTTAAAAGAGTTGTTAGTAACGCCGCACCGTCTAAATGAAGTTCGTCCGCTTAGTTCTCAAAGGGGCTACCCTAGACTTAGCCATAAGTGGTCGCATTAGTGTTGTACCGTCCGCTTGTTCCTACCGCAAATATACCATAGCCGCACTACCTACAGACGATCCATCGCAAAATCCGTGAAGGCAAAACAAACAACTACTTCCAGTTTTAAACAAAGAGGGATAGAAATTATTGTTAAATTATTTTGATCTAAAATAAGTACTGGCCATTGCCGATGGATATCTTCCAATACGCGTGCATCCCAATCAATTTTATTAGACTTACTCGAAGAACCATTAATTTGCTAAAGCCATATCTTTATTTTGAAAATAACCGGACAGATCCAACCGAGAGGAACATATAAGCGCGCACATACAGACAAAATGTTCCGCCGAGTACTAATTTCTCCGATGACAAATTTAATTTATAAGTGAAACTATCCCTGACGGAAACCCATTGAATTTCTAAAACCTTAATAAAACCTGTTCGGATTCATCAAATGTTCGAGGCAACTCCATATGATCCGAAGATAAATCATCCAACAACTCAGGAACATTAGATGACCATTTAAGTTAACTCGTAACAAGCAGTACTCATGAGATTAATAAGCTCCGTTTTTAAGATGTGTACCTCTTCAATAGTGTCAGCGCTCCCGTTAAGGTCATCAAAACAAATACAAAATTTGACCTGCTCAAAGTTCAAAAACTTTATTAAACTAAATTTGTATAAAAAGGGTTATTATCATATTAAGGAATTTATGGATGATAATAACCCCTGGGAATGAGGTGATCGCTACCAAGCTATTTCTAATGTATTCTGTTGTTAATTGCGTAACATACATGATTGTAAGCTGTTATTTAAAAAAAAGTACCGCTGGGTTTCTTATTGGTTTTCCCAGGACAGAGGTTTTTTTCAAACCAACGGTAATTAAACAAAAGTGTAACTTCCAATAAGTATTATTTATAATCTACTTTGAATAAAAAAAGTTTCTGTTTCTGTTTCATCAACGTAACAACTAGCTCTTAAAATGTTTGCTACCGGAGAATACCGCTCTGCCTCATCCTCAGCTGTACAACTGTAGCAGACAACGAATAGCCACGAAGGGGCTGGACTTCAGGCCGTACGTATTCATCGTAAGCTCGTACACTTGCACCGGATCCACAGAAGATTTGCGTCATAAAATTAATTGATACTGATATGTTTGACGGAACATCATTCTTATCTCCGTGGTAAAACAAATTTGTGGTATTTAAATTTAAAATAATTTTATTGATGTTATTTTGTAGGTTTTCTCCCAAATATATAGTCGTTAATTGATATGTCATTTCAAGTTTTTACGCTACGGTCAAATATTACTTTTATTTTTCCCGAATCCGACTTAACACGCCGTGATGCGCTAAAAATAATGTTTATCATTGCTTTTTTCGTTGAAATCCAATTTAAAAAAGGCATATTCCTAAGTGCAAGGTATTATTAATAAATTTAATATATTTCTCCCGAAATTTTAGCTCTCTTTCCATCCGACTCTCAAGTGCCATGAACCGCCTATATGCCGTATCCTGGGAGTCACCTAACCGTTGATGACCGGGCATTATTGGTAACTGAACAATGTATAAACCGTCCGAACCGTCAAAGCGAGGTGGTTGATGTAAAAAGGGTTTCAAATTCAATATTCACCGGATCTCTAATTCGAACCATAGGAGGTTCCTCATTCCGCCAAACTTTTCTACCGCTTCCAGAAGAGTCTTACCCAAAATATTAACCGAAACATTATTTAAAACCGGAATGCTTTCCTTTTGTACCGGACCGAAAATTGCGAAATCGAAAATTATTCCTAAAGCATAGGGCATAAATGTCTCACATCCAAAAATAATGTCCATTTGCGACATGTTATTTTTTATCGACACCATTATCCGAAAACTTAAATTTATGATGAGAGATATTTAATCTCTGAAATAAATAACTCGTAGATTTTTTCAAACCAACCGTCGTAACCGATAACAATGTTTTATCAGAATTTTCAGGTAGAAAATTAACTAATACTACATATTGACCGTTGTCCGTCCGAATGGCACTAATACCCACTAATGGGGTTAATGAGTAATGTCGCTTAAACCTCAAGTCTGCAACAAAATCGTTTCGAATAATAGCAACTTCAGAAACGAGATCTAACAAGGCCCGCGCCCATAAAAATTCATTGCGCGGCGATTTAACTTCAATCTTAACCGTTGGTAAAACAACATTGTCCGTCAACTTAGGAACTGAAGAAACAAAACTTGATTTTAATTGCAATTGCGATGTATTATGTGACTTACTATAAGTTCCATTAGAATTAGTCAGCCTATCATTGTCCGAACGGCCAATGTATGAATTACGCCTCCCGTTAGAAACGCGCTCAACCCGGGAACCGTTACCGACGCTGCCGAGCTGCGGTAAACTATGATGATGTATCCTAACGTCTGTCCGAGCACTAGTAGATGCATAATTTTGATGTCGAGTACGACGTTCATCGCTCGCTCGCAACTTTGATGCTAAACGAGCGATGTGCGAAGTTTACGTGTTGTGGTCGAGATGGTAACATGTTCCACAGCGATCGTTATTTTTATAAAATTACCGAAACAGTGTTTACATAAACTATGATTTTTAACACAATCTTTACAATTCTTTTTTAAATTTTTAAGTTTATAACATTTATTTATTTCATGGCCCGTATATCTACAATATACAAATGGTTTGAAACAGAAACAGTAACATAAACTTTTTTATTCAATATAGATTATAAATAATACTAATTGAAAGTCACTCTTTTGTTTGATTACCACTGGTTCGGAAAAAAACCTCTGTCCTGGGAAGAACCAGACAGCTTACAATCATGTATGTTACACAAATTAACAACACAACAAATTAGAAATAGCTTGGTAGCGATCACCTCATTTCCAGGGGTTATTATCATCCATAAATTCCTTAATATTAAAATAACGCTTTTTATACAAACTTAGTTTAATAAAGTTTTTGAACTTTGAGCAGGTCAAATTTTGTATATTTTTTTTTAGTAGTAGAACCGCATTCCTTAGAATTATTAATTTCCGTAATGTGAGTGTGTTTATCTCAACGTCGCACGTTTCGCTCTGGGTACGTGTATGTCGCCGTATCTACCGCCGCTGTATCTAAAAGTCTACACTCTTTTTGTAGGAAATCTGTTAATTGAGTAAATGTTGGTAGGACAACACCGTAACACTGTTCCTAGCGACCGCTGCAATTAACTTTCAAACACATATATATAGAGATATTCAGAAAATAGTTTAAACACAGGGAGAGAGATGTTGCTCTCCATAGCTCGCTGAGCGACCTTAAATTTCCTCATACGGCCAGCAGTGAAGGACCATGTCTCAGTTCCATAAGTCATCACTAGCAACATGCACTTATTTTACAATGTCGTTTTCAAGGTTTGAGGTGTATGTACCTGACGAGAAGATGTGTCGTAATTTCCCGAACGCTGCCCAACCGAATTGAATCCGTCAATGAGCTCTTGGTCGAAGTTGGACTTACATAGTCGGATTATTTGGCCCAGGTAATCACACTCGTCAACAACTTCGAGTTTAGCGCTCCCAACAAAACCGGTATAGGTGTAACATGGAAGTTATACATGATCTTTGCTTTGTCTTAAGACATATCTGGTAAAATATAACATATCATAAAATCGGTCTGCAGTTCTTCTTTTTCTTTCTTTCTTTTTTTAAAAAAACGTTACCCCCACACTAGGATTTTCTCCTGTATCGTAGAGGCAGTTTACAAACACACATTGCACAAGGACAAACATCCAGACCCGGGACAATTATTTGTAGGCCATACAAATTCTTGTTCCGTGCGGGATTCGAACCCGCGGCCCCCAGCGCAGCAACTCATTGCTAAGCCACTGCGCCACGGAGCCGTCAAGTCAAGTCAAGAGAACATTGTCGCCTTTCTCGAGGAACAAGACAACCGCCATCTGCTCCACGTCTCCGGTGTAGTGCCATCATGGAGGATGGAATTAAAGAGCTTCTGAAGGACTTCAAGTACTGGTTTTTACCCGCTTTCAGAAGCTTCGCTGTAATTCAATCCACGCCGGGGTCTTGCCGTTTTTGAGGTGCTGTAGAGCCATTGTAATCTCGCTCAGATTGACGTTCGGGTTATCGTCAGAATAATGTCGGATAAGACTTGCTCGTGGATCTATACCTCATACTTGCGTGTCGCTCCAACGATGACGTGTACAGCTGCCCATAGAACCTCTCAACCTCACTAAAAATATCAGGTGTCCCAGAAACGATGCTGCCACACTCGATCTTAAGCTTTGACAGTTGGCTCTTTCGGGCAGACATATCTCTGGCTATTTTTTCGAGCCATAATTCCGCTCGATCACTTCTTCAATACGAGCGGTATTAAAGTTGTGTAAGTCCCGCCGCATGTACTTGGAGACCTGTCTGTACAGTTGCTTGTATGCTGGCAAATCTGCTGAGGACTGCAGCTTCATTTCCCGTCTAACAGCCATGAGATTAAGAGTGTGATCGGAGAGGATATGATAGGATAATCCTATAATATTCCAGCGCAACATGTCTATCTCCTCTTTCAGCTCCAAGATCTTCTCGTCAGTCCTTAGGATGCTTGCGTTATATGTTGCACAGTCGAATCGTTTTAGGTGGCAACCGAACCTCCACCGGATATTCTTAGCACCCCCTGCCCCGCCGTTACCATGGTCGCCACCGTAGCCAGGAATAGTGTGGCCACAGGGGACTGGAGGCCGTCTCTTTGTAACTTTAGTCTTTCATGAGGGGTATATTGCTATAGTTGCCACGCTTGGCGGGCGAGTTGGCAACCGCAGTCTTTTTATTGTTTTTTGCTGATATCAGAAAAACGCTGCTGCTCATCTTCTACCTCAGTTTCCTTCTGTCACCTCTTACGACACCCTCGGGAAGATATGGGGAAGTGGATATTCTTACTCGCCGCTAAACGGGGATAACACACACAATGCCCTTATTCTTAAAAAAATTATGTAAGGACAAATTTTCAAGTCTTTTGATTATCTACAGCAAACTTTCATCATTAAAAGTTTCGAAATATAAAAGTCATAATATGCTCGTGCTTAGTTAAGTGTTGCTTGATAAAGAAGGGATTGAAGCAGATTTATTATTATAAATTTTTCTTTTAAAATAGTTTCCTTATTTGTAGGTAATTTTTTTTGTATTCTATAATTTACCTTGTAATAACATATTTATGTAAGAACATACTTCTGGAGTAATATACCGAGTGACGAAAAAGTTATCACATAAAATGAAAAGAAGTATGCTACATAAATTTCTTTAAACATACACAACTAAAAAAATATATAACAATTAATACATTAGTCGCGGTAGCATTTTTTTCGTTTTAATATTAAATAACATCATGTAAATGCACACAGATATCACCTGATGAATTCTAAAAGGTCAAAGACCCATGCCATTTGAAGGCGAAGAAAGGTAGTTTAAAAGTTGTCAATCCGTACTACTCAAATAAAGCAAAAATCAAACAAAAACTGTACTTACGGCTAACAATTTAAGGCATAATTTAATGCGCGAAATTAATAACAAAGGGACCGCGCGCTGCGGGTGTGTGAAAACAAATTCAAGCGAAAAATTTACTTAAAATAATGATGTTAAGGTATAATTCTCTATGCGCGAAGTGACAACAAATGAGACCGGGTGTCGAAATTATTATTTTTTTGGCGCGTGCGACGTTTTGTAAGTCACTTCAGGTCAGTAACCTATATATTATCAAGGCTGATTTATTTCTTGTCAATTTTTTACGCTATTTATTTTGTTTGAAAAATGCATTTTTTATTTTCTTTTATTATTGTTTATTTTATTATTTTAACAGACATATATCAACTTGTATTAACTGCTGTGCTATTTTACGTGATAACCTTTTCGCCACCCAGTATATATATATATATATGAATACATATATACAGGTGTCCCAGTAATGGTGGATAATCTGGTACGTAAGTGTTGCGGGGGGAGGTGGCCTCGGTTCCCTAAAAAAAAATTATATCCCGAACGGTTCGGGGTCTACACCATGTTTTATTAAATTCCGTAAATTCGTACTTCTGCTCACATTTGTGGTCATCACGTCCGCAGTTTAATGCCTAGATCGAATTTTGTTCTTTTAATGTGTTCCCTAATAATGATGTTTCTAAATATCCCTTAAAAATTTTCTACTACTATGGGTACTATTTTACAAGACGGCACTAAACATAAGTTTACATTTTTTACTTTATTTAACTGCTAAGTTTGAGCACCTGTGGTGAAAAAAAAAACGTACAGGATCTGTGTGGCCAAGCATTTAAAAAATTTGCCTATATCATAAGGATTCTAAATCATTAGCATAACATGTACTTAATGTCATTACTTACTGAGCAACAGTCTTTAATGTGTAAAAGTAGGCATTTCATTACAAAATAACAAAATTATTGGCAGATAGTTTTTTTAAACATTGCATGTTTTTATTAGGTAAGTACATTTGTCGCCCTTGAAAATTTTACTTTACTACCTGCTCGCCTTGTTTGGACGAATTCTAAGCTGTGTGAGCGAGACAGCAAAAAATCTAATGGGTTAATATTAGGTGATCTTGGTGGCCACAATATCGGTCCCATTCGGCCGATCCACCGGTTACGGTTGGCTTCGTTTAGGTAACTCCTTACTTGGATGGCGTAATGTGCCGGACAACCATAATTTTGGAGCCACATTTTTGCCGGGTGGCTAGTAGCTCATCTTCTAATAAATGGGGCAGCTCAAATTAAAGATTAAATAAGATTTAAGATTTAAGCACTGTCGTCGTAAGGTTATGTATCCTTCCTAGTGTAGTGGTGATGGGAGTAATGGTGTGGGATTAGTGGTGATGAGTATCCACGCACGGGTGCACGCTATTGAGGGAAGGCGGTAGGTGCTCTTCAAAGATCCATCATTTTATTTATTTATTTAAACATTCATGCACAAAGTTGTACATAGGGCATTCTCACCCAATCAACCAGTAGACTAAACAGAGATAGACAAACAAAAGGCGGTGCAGCAGTAATGAAAATAGTAAAGGGTATAAAATTGTATATACTTATAAATATACATATACACACACATACATACACATATATACTTAAGTACACACAATATATAAATACATACATACACATATGCATGCATACAGTACATATATACACAACTATATTATTAGGCGGATTTTAGCTAATTAATCATCAACACATTTATCATTGACTTTCACAAATTAACGCCCAACTCTATTAATAGACCTTTTAACCGATTACAATAAAATTTTGATTGGTCATAGTGCGCGTGTACTCGAAGCCTTTGAAACAAAAGCCATTGCTATGCATGTCGTTCACAGCTAGTAACCTACTTCTTCGATATATTTATATTATATCTTCAATAAATAGCTATGTGCGTGTTACTACAAATAGGTTATAAATCCTATTGTGTTAGACATCGCCCAGAGCGCGAGATGCGGCTTAGAATTGCCTCCGGTGCGATGAGAATTCAAGATAGTAATGGATTATCTCGTGGATAATCGTTATATCGTCCACTGTCAATTGTGGTCAGGGATGACGAAAAATATTATTAACGTACTACTATATTTCCTGACATTATTTTGCTTTTATTAGCGAACGTTCGTGACTTTACACTTGTTAATAGATACATACATTGTTAGATTCCTCTTAGACATAGAAAAAAATTAGATCCATGTTTTGTCAGAAGTAAAGGTGTTTACGAGCACACAAACTGTTTACAGTCCACCTGACAGTAAGTGTATGCTATGGCTCATATACTTCAACTCATCGATTGATTTTCTAAATGAAGAGAAGTACTACCCACGAGTATTGAATGGCCAGCTACCGCTAGTAATTTACCAGTAAAAAGGGTCTCCGCTATCCCTGAAAACCTATCATAGCTCAAACAGCTAGCCTATTCTGCCGCCAAATGACAGAGCATGCACCTCTATGTTCCGGCCTTAAGGATATAAAGAGCCAGTTTAATCTCTGGCTTTGAGGTACTCTATCTTAATCCTCAGAGATGAAAACGCATCTGTAGTCTTCTTAATTTGATCAGCAAGTCTCTGTCTCTGTCCTTGGCTTTAGCCACTTACCATTCGGTGTGACCGTGAATTCAATTCATCATCGTCATCATCACAGCTTATCAAAAGTGTATTGATATTCTTCTATTACTAAATTGCACGATACAAGATTATCTCAAAGGCAATTTGAAAGTTTGATTGTCACTTCAATTTTATAAAATAGTTTAAAACAGAAAACATTTATTTTTAAGGAATAAAGGTGTAAAACTGGTATCTTAAGAAAGCGTGCACATTCTCCGGTTGAGTCGACCAATTCGTGCTACAACCATATAGCTGTAGAATGTCTCTACCACGTATAAAATATAGAATGAAGGTTATAATGTACCTATTGAAACCACATTTTAGTTGTTACCTTGAACTTTAATTTTGTTGTTAATAGGAAGGCACTGCTGCCCATATCCTCTGTCGCCTATAACAATGGACGATATGAGGAAGAGGATATTCTTACACCGCTACTGCATGTTCTCAAGTTATAATTATAACAGTAAAAAAAATAACTACACAATCATATCAACACAAACGCGAAAATAACACAAGTGGTAAAATTAAAAATTTTGTTCAACTGACTTCAATATAAATTATTAAGGATCACTCAAAAACTATTGATCAGACCTTGATCAAATTGAGGAACCACATGTGATTCTCATGAGAAGCATCAGCTTTATAAAAAAGGAATCATTAACGAAAAAAAATGTTATAAGGTAACACACATACCATTTTGTACGTGGTAGAGCCATGCTGCAGCTATATTAGCAGTATAGTGGTAGCACGAATGGGTCGGCTCGACCGTGGAAGGACCACGCTCTCACAGAATACCAGCGTCAAATAGCAGCTTAACACTGCTGTGTTTCGTATGGTGAGTATAGAGAACCGGAGACCCTTTTTACAGGAAACGAGGCATTCCATCTTAGTCCTCACGGGTGGACAACGCATCTGCATTTTGATTCGCAAACGAGGATAAATGTGGATGTCTATGGGCCACAGGAGCCACTTACCATCAGGTGGACTGTGTGCTCGTTTGTCACCCTATACTATAAAAAAAGAACATACAGTCGAATTGATAAGTAGCTAGAAAAACAGATTTTTGGCGCGAATTTGACCAGCGTGCGGAGGCGGTTCGCTGCTCCCCTATTATTGTTTAAATAATCGTTTAAAGTAGATTTTGATACGTAAAATTATTCTATTTTATGTATTAAATGTCTGCGCATGTGAACTTCTATTGAAAGCGATGTAAATAAGTGATTCGATGGTGATACGAATCTCAAAATAATGTGTCTGTTTAGGTGCATTGAGATACTATCGTCATTAATTGTCTGCTGGCTTAAGCTGCCGTCAAAATATTTTTTTTATATTCTGCTAAGCCAGCGCTTATCTACGATCCCACCTGATGGTAAGTGCTGATGTGGCCTAAAATGGTGAAGCGCACTTACTTAAGAAAATCCTATTCACTTTTGCTTTGAAGACACCCACACTGTAATCGGATGGAAAGGCGATTGCAGTGTGAAAGATGCTGGGAACTTATTCCCCTACTTTGCTGTACACATGATGAACGGCAGGGCGAACCGTGTGGTTCGAATGCATGGTAAGTTAAATTATGCAATTGCTTCGCACACTCTCCGAAATGCATCCTGTAGAAAACCGAAAGGCTAGCTACTTTTCGTCTGTGTTCTTCAGTGTTCGCAAAAACTTCGCATTGTGACGCATCAGTATATTGTGAAGAAATTTTGAAACAAATTGATACTAAACTTTATAAGTTTAATATCTTTTTACTGGACACCAAAAACGGTGGGTTTTAAATCGTTCATAATATCCACTTGTGCAATATAAGACAATTAAAAAATACTGAAATAATATTTGCGTTCATTTTGAAACAAAATGCTGGTTTGGACAGATTTACAGAATGAACTATGAACCCACACGATACAGGCTCGATGAAATCCCGCATTTAATGCACAGAGCGGACTTTCATACACAATGGGATTTAAAATTGGAAATAAAATTGTATATTGCTACTGTTTTATTATTTAAATCATAAACCTCTTTTCCATCCATCCATCCATTACAGTCTATCAAATTCTACTGCTGAATATAGGTTTCCACATATATTGCCTCATAAGGGTGGTGTCGCCATAGTTGCTAGACCTGACAGGTAAGTGACCGCATTTTTTATTTCAATTGTTATCAGGAAGACGCTGCTGCCGATCTCCTGTGTCAGTTTCCCTATGTTGCATCTTACGAAACCTACTTTTTCCTTATTTTTTTTAAATATTACTTCCACACTGGGATATTCTACTATATCGCGGGGTGAGTTTACATACACATATTTGACAAGGACAAACATCCAGACCCAGAACAGTTATTTGTAGGCCATACAAATACTTGTTCCATGCGGGATTCGAACCCGCGGCCCTTAGTTGCAAGTCATTGCTAAGCCACTGCGCCACGGAGTTTACAGGACGATAATACGGTGAGTGGATATTATTACACTGCCACTACACAGTTTAAACATGGTTTAAACCTTCTTTTACTCTACCTTCTTATAGCGAAATATTGTTTTGATGCTGTGTTTGTGGGTCCAATATAGGTATGTCTTTTAATTTTAACGACATTTTTTATAGAATGGGGATGGTAAACGAGCCCACTTGATGGTAAATGGTTGCTGTGACTCATAGACATCTACATCTATCCTCGATTAAGAATCAAAATGCGGATGTGTTGTCTTCTCTGAGGACTAAGATGGAATGCCTCGTTGCCAGTAGAAGGTGTCTCCGGTTCTCTACACTGACCATACGAAACACAGCAGCATTAAGCTGCTATTTTACGCTGGTATTCCGTGCCATTCGTGCTACCATAATAACCCTTCATAGTTTCTCTAACACGTCTAATATACAACAAATATGGTATCTGTTGTTTGGTTTTTATGTTCTGAAGTTCTCAATTTCTCTTCGGTTTTATCCGGGCGTTTTTCATCTACTTAACGCTACTAAACTTTTGCGTAAGTTTTCATTTCCCGCGAGATCGTGTCTGTTCTAGTTCCAACTAAATTATCTTGGTTAAGTAGCGAATTCTTGATACTTATACGTAATCTTCACGCTTGGCAAAGACGTTGACAATCGTAGTACCAAACGCTTCGCATCTCTGAAGGTGACTCATGTCGCAGGTCTGGCAATATTTTACGCATGGCGTTAAAAAGATATTTATACCGCTACGAAAGCCATAAAACTTTTGTGATATATTTCTTTTACCGTGTAGCGGCGGTGTAAGAATATCCACTGCCCTCTATCATCCCGTGGGTGTCGTAAGAGGCGATAGAGGGAAACAAATCAGGAGATGGGCAGCAGCATCTTCCTAATAACAACTAAAAATAAAAGTCTACGGTTGCCAACCAGATTGCCTAGCGTGGCAGCTATGTCAAATATATAAATAATCAAATGACCTAAGTGGCAGGCCTATGTTCAGTAGTTGACTTTATTAGGCTGTAACGAACATATTCATTCGCTCCATACGACACCCCCGGGACGAAATTGAGTGGACATAATTTAAGATTAATTTAGTAGATATTTTGTAGATATTCCCAATTCAGCGTTCTAGTACGTGAAGATAAACCGATGCTTGACGTTACTAATTAGATTATAGAGACAGTGACATGGGTTCCGGGAAGTAGATTAAGTCTGCAAGTTTTGAAAGTATTGCTTGTTCTTTTTTATATCAAGTGGTTGTTTGTGAATAAATTATGTATTCCTTTTTGTGCACCCTTTTGTTTTGTTGTTTGGCCTGTATGTATGTATAATATAATGCATCCGTTAATTCAGTTTTCAACAATTTTCGGATGCCTGAATAATATGAAATCTTGCAGACAAATTATTTGACGTATTTCCCCTGGTGTTGCTGCTGTACGTGGGCGGAGGTTAACACTTATCACCAGGTAATCCACATGCTTGTTAGCTCCTTCTTCCATAAAAAAATAAGAACCCCTCATTTCCAAAGGTTACCTATTGTATGAGCTAATGGTCATCCCCCCAATTCTGTTACGTATTCCAGTTCTATTATTTGTAGGTTGTAGGTTTGTACCTTCTTGCTATGATGTGATTTTTAGTTTAGAGATATACTGCACTACGACAACTATATAATATATTAATACGTGAAGGGAAAACTTTGTACCCCTTTAATCTCACACTGCTCCTTCCGTGCGCGTAATATTAAGTATTTTGAGAGCCTGAATGGGTGTGAGATTTGGCGAAGTTAATGTTTATAAGAAGAAGGACTAGAAAAGGCTAAAATGTATTTATATATATGAGCGTCCTTTGCTTGTATCTTATAATTTATATTAAATATTTATTAGAAATTGTTAGAGTTGAGTGATCATTGCTTATGAATTATCGTAAAGAGTAACAAAATTGTTAGAATTACTGTGTTATAACTTGTTGATTGGACCTTTCATAATAAATCATGTTGAGCAGGAAGCACTGTGTAAGTAGCCTTAATAAAAGGGCATTGTCAATTATGACAGTTGACTATTGTACTTAGAATTAGGCGAAGTAAAGTACCATTTGGAATCGACTTGTCTCTATTGGCAGGATAGCCGAGCTAGATTAATCTCTGAGAATATTTTGTCTACAGGCACTGCAACCGAAGATGAATGCTAGTCAGTGATGACCGCGTCGCGGATTGATGGCGCCATAGTGCAACAATTAGTTTTGCGAATTAATAATATGTACCCACTCATGTCAGGATGGACGAGCGGATGAATTGGTATTTGTTACAGGAATGCATGAAGATACACGCCCGAGGATGGTCGTACGTCAGGATGGCCGTGTCGAAGCGTCTGTAAAATACCGGTTGGATCAAGGTGGAATTGAGAGTATATCGAGAAACCCCCACTTGTTTGTGCAGTATAAAGTTCACTGTAGACACCGTGTACTAGAGATTCGGTTTAAGTCGTTTAACGATTGTGGTCATTCTAATAGTGCTAAGGTAGTGTCGTGGTTGTGTTCGTTGTTGTACTTCTTCTAGTGCAGGCAAGGAGGATTGGTGTTGCTGAGAGGCTGCCCTGTGACATTGAGATAAGAAGTGTTGCTGTTGGTTTACATATTTTGGTGTTATCATGTGATTACGTACCTTACGTTACACTGGTGTGTGATTGTGGCGGAGACGTGTTACGGTGTAGTCGAACTGTAAAGAAGGTTGGCCAAATCGTACCAGACGATGAAACGATGCCGTCACTATATGAAATATTTATGAAAAATCTCCTTATCTTTTAAGGTCTTATTCAATACAAAAAATACCTCTCTAAGTAGCCACAAAAAATCCTTATCGTAGTTATCCTTTTATTTTTGTTTTTGTAAATGTTCCGAAATTAAAATAATGGTTTCTGAACGCACTGGAACGCACCTAATGACGTTTCATTTCACGTATGAAAGGACTTTGTATTCAAAGACTAATTATTCACGTTTTTCTGAATAGTTGTTAATTGTAATTTAATTCAACGGGACATCATGTGTCATCGTCAAATTACATAATCTGTGGTCATCGATCGACATTGATTGTCACCCGACAATCATCTACATATCTATATATCGTATTTGCTTCATTCGTTGTGGATTGTGATACGTACTGTACTATTTTAGATTTCCTTCTGTTGTTTTGACCTCGGCATTGTTTTGCGGACTGATAACTACCACTTGTAACGATTATTCTGTGCTTTTGATTTCTAGACACCGATTTTGTATCTTGCATATTTGTGAGAGACATCATGCAGACTACAGCTACACAACAACGACAACTAGCCCTGCGATTGCTGTGTTATTTGTAACATATGCATTGATACACTTCGCCGCCATCTCGTTTTTCAGCTTGATACCAGAGTAATTTCTAAGATCTGCGAGTGGAATTCTTCAGTGATAGTATATATTTACATACCTACTTATTTTATTACACTAACATAAGCCATCACACACAATCGTGCATTATAATACAAATCTAATTCTTATTTTATATTACTGAAGAAGATTACATATGTGATGCTAACCTAAAAAGTATTGTCGACGTTATTATAAAAAAAATGTGGCTATTAAGATATGATTTTCATATGGGATGGTGTTTACAACATAAAAACAAACCAATCTAGCTTTAGCTTGTTTTGGGACATGAAAAATAATAGTCAAGTCCAGCTCCTATAGAAATTTGGCCATTGTTCTTTACTACACTTAATATATAGTGCGTCATCATCATAATTATTACAGCCCTTCACAAGTCCACTGCTGAACATAGGCCTCCCCCAAGGAATGCCACAAAGCACGGTCCTGGGCCACCTGCATCAATCGACTTTCTGCATATCTTACCAGGTCGTCACTCCATCTAGTGG
Organism: Parnassius glacialis; assembly: GCA_033319125.1. Taxonomy (NCBI): domain Eukaryota; kingdom Metazoa; phylum Arthropoda; class Insecta; order Lepidoptera; family Papilionidae; genus Parnassius; species Parnassius glacialis. The sequence continues at coordinate 42,127,514 of JAVANC010000009.1, read as the reverse complement.
GGGGACGCCCTACACTTCGTCAGCCGGTACGAGACCGCCACTCGAGAACCTTTTTCCCCATCGGTTGTCGGTTCTTCGAGCTATATGGCCGGCCCATTGCCACTTCAGCTTACTGATCCGTTGGGCTATCTCGGTCACTCTGGTCCTACTGCGGATAACCTCATTTCTAAGTTTATCATGCAGAGAATTTCTGAGCATAGCCCTCTCCATAGCTCGCTGAGCGACCTTGAAATTCCTTATCCGACCAGCAGTGAAGGACAACGTCTCAGTTCCATAAGTCATCACTGGCAACACGCACTATTTGTACAATTTCGTTTTCAGTTTTTGAGGTATGTCTAACGAGAAGATGTGTCGTAATTTCCCGAACACTGCCCAGCCGAGTTGAATCCGTCGATTGACCTCTCGGTCGAAGTTGGACTTACCTAGTCGGACTATTTGTCCCAGGTAAACATACTCGTCAACAACTTCGAGCTTAGTGATCCCAACAACTACCGGCATAGGTGTGACATGGACATTAAACATGATCTTTGTTTTGTCCATGTTCATCTTAAGACCTATCTGTTGGGAAACACTATTGAGGTAATTGAGCACAGTGCTTAGGTGCTCCAGCCATTCTGCTATAAGGACTATATCGTTGGCAAATCGAAGGTTAGTGATGTACTCGCCATTGCTGTTAATACCGTATCATTTCCAGTCCAGAAGTTTGAAAACTTCTTCCAATGCAGCGGTAAAGCGTTTCGGGGATATAACGTGACCCTGTCTTACACCTCTCTGCAATTGGATAGGTTTCGTACTCTGGTTCTGTATTCGGATAGCCATCGTATAGTGCGTTAGGTTGTCTTATTACTGATAATGACTATTTGCGTAAGCAAGAGAGCAAGTTGATCCTGTTGAGTCCTGATGTATATCCAAGATCAAAATCGGGATCCTCTGTTGAAATCTCCGACAAATAAAAAACTTTTATAGAAGAGGTTTTTTTTAAAAAAATGAGAGTGATAAACGTATACAAAGTCCAACTCAGATACCTTGCCATCCTGGAGGACTGAGATGGAATGCCACATTTTGAGTGAAATGGGTCACCGGTTCCCTGAACTCAGCAACCATACGAAACACACATAGAATAACACACAGCAAAACATGTGTAGTCCGTCCTCATTCTAGCCGACCCATTCGGCATGTAGCTTGAATGCTACAACTATAATATATCTGCAGCATGGTTCTAACAAGTATTAAACAGTTAGTGTAGTGTTAGTATCCATACGTTTAAAATAAAAAAATATTAGACATCTCGATAAGTACTTTAGAAAAGCTCTGACAATATTCTCAGTGGAGTATTTTGGAAGGTAAACATCAATCTTCTAGTGCCTTAAAACACTTCGGCGTTATAGCTTTATCTCGACGACAGCTTCATCAATCAAAATTTCGTTATAGATAGCAGACGTGCCCTATTACACCTGCATGCATAAACTTTTAACTTTTCATACAAAACATCGGCCCAAAATATTTTTTTCTTTTATTATATCCAGAGACAGTAAGTCGTTGAATTTATCTTTTTAAAATTAATAAAATTGTCTAATAAACTCGCAATGAAGTATCTAATATGTGTCGGTGGACTTATATGTATTTGACATATTTTTTAATTTCTTAAGCCGGCGCCAGATACAGCTTTAAACATTTGAACACTTGTTTGAAGCTATGTGTGGCACGAGACTTTGAATCAATGTTCAAATAAGTGCACAGAGAAATGCACTTTGCCAAGCGGTTTTGGTTTTTTAGCGCACATCAAAGCGTTCAAAGTCGACAGTGTTGAAATGTTTGCGTAACCTGTCTCACTTGGGCAAAGTTCATTCGCGAGAGCGTTGTCCAGCGGGACGGTTGTGCGTAGTACTTTTTAAAAATAGGTCCAAGCATAAAGACAGTAGAAAACAATAGAATGAATTTAATTTGTGTGGTCAGCTATTATCTGAAAAGATAAATCCCTTGGATGAAGATGACAGACTAGTACTTATGAATGAAATAGATAATCTTGTATTTAAATATTTTATTGTATTGTATTTTATTATATTATTTTTGCATTTATTGTATTACATATAATAAATAATGACATGCACTTAAATAATACAGGCAAACTGCATCCACTAAATCGTCGTCCATCTTGTTTGTCATTTATCAAAGTACTGTGGAGATATGTGTTTGGAAAGCCTGTCTGGCAGGTTGCGCCATTAAGTATTCAAACAAGTGTGCAATGTTCTTCAAATAAGTGTTCAAATGTTGTTACTATATCTGGCGCCGGCTTTATACATGCAGATTTCCTTTACCGCCGAGTACGTGGTAAAACAGCACATAAAATGGAAATAAATTTCATTGGTACCCGCTGGGAACCCATGTTGCTCGCGTGTAGGGAAATTTTTGGGAAGCGCTTAATCTCACAGCTATCATAGCTCTTATCTATACAAATTTATCTATAAATAAAGCTTGGCGTGCTCAGCAGAAAAAAATTCACGAACGCACATTGCGGCAAAACTCCCGATACCATCCACACCATCTGAATGATTGGCGGTCCACCACTGTGCGATTTAGAAGATATTTTCTTCCTCGTACAACTTCCTTGTGGAATCGATTACCATCACTGATTTTTCCGGACCAATACGACTTAGGGACCTTCAATAAAAGAGCCTACTCCTTTTTAAAAGACCGGCAACGCATCTGCAATTCCCCTGGTTCCCCTGGTGTTGCAGTTGTTCATGGGTAGCGGTAGTTACTTACTATCAGGTGAGCCGCAGGCTCGTTTGCCCCCTCTACTATAAAAAAATTAAGTGTGTTTGTAATGTCAAAATAACAGCTTTTTATTAAATACTAATGAAATTAAATATGGGACTTATAACAAAAAAAAACAATTTTTTAAATTTTTGTCCGTCTGTCAGTCCACAGTAGCGGGGAACTGCTGGTTATAATAAATAAATAAATAAATAAGCCTTTTATTATTTCTCATTTTTCATCCAGTTTTACAATTGATATTTTATGTTTACATGCAGCTGGTTATACCACATGTTAAAATTCTCTAAACCGGTGACGGGAACAAGCATCAAGATCACCAACCTGACGATTAGGCGCAGTGACGTGTTAAGAGCTATTGAAGAAAAAAATAAATAAAAATAAAAATCGTACCATACCAAAAATAAATAGGTCAATAAATAAGTATTTTTTACATATTGTTAGCCAATGTTTGCATACAACCCCACCTGAAAGTAAACGGTGATAAAGCCCTCGATGGCAAATCACTCTGTCTTGGCTTTACATGTTATCAAATGCCGTATTTTTTATAGATGATAAGTGGACGCTGCGCCCCATAAAAATCTACGTCTATCCTCGATTAAGAATCAAAATAAGACTAAAATCTGATTTCCAGTAAAAGGGGTATCCGGTTCTCTTCACTCACCATACGAAACAGTAACATTAGGTTGCTATTTTAAGCTGGAATTATTTGAGAGCGTGATCGTTATATATATATATGTATATCGAGTTTGTACCACATGTACATATTTTAAATTTAATAATAAGCGACAGCCTAATATTTAAGGTATGAATCTGTCATTCAATTACAGTCGTGAAGCACTCAACAACTATTATTACAAATATTTTAAGGTAAACCAATGAAAGCTCTTTTTTAATAGAAAAGATTCGATTTTGTGCGTTGCTGTAACTTATGTAAATATTCATTTTTCCATCTAGTCCAAAAATGCTTTCAACTGGCTGGGAACGTATCGCCATTGAATTTTTTTTTTTTTTTTGATGCCTTTATTTGTGAAATCCAATTCCTTTTAAAATCTTGTAAAGTGTGCGCAGGTCTCTGCAACCAAGCCAGTACTATTGTACTGTCATACCAGGCTACTTCCTCATCGAATTGAATGTTGCTCCCCAAGGAGATAGCAACATAATTTAAAAGAGTTGTTAGTAACGCCGCACCGTCTAAAATCTAAATGAAGTTTAAGTATCGTCCGCTTATTTCTCAAAGGGGCTACTCTAGACTAGTCATAAGTGGTCGCATTAGTGCGGTACCGTCCGCTTGTTCCTACCGCAAATATACCATAGCCGCACTATCTACAGACGATCCATCGCAAAATCCGTGAAGAGAAAACAAACAGCTACGTTCGGTTTTAAGCAACGAGGGATAGAAATTATTGTTAAATTATTTAGATCTAAAATTAATTATTTACCATTGCCGATGGATATTTTCCGATACGCGTGCATCCCAATCAACTTTATTGGACTTACTCGAAGAACCATTAATTTGCTAAAGCCATAACTTAATTTAGAAAATAACCGGACAGATCCAACCGAGAGGAACGTATAAGCGCGCACATACTAACCAAATTTTCCGCCGAGTACTACTTTCTCCTATGATAAATTTAAATTATAAGTGAAACTATTCCCTCTTTTAGTGTCTTAAAACACTTCGGCGTTAAAGTCTTATTTCGACGATAGCTTCATCAATCAAAATTTCGTTATAGATAGCAGACGTGCCCTATTACACCTGCATGCATAAACTTTTAACATTTTATACAAAACATCGGCCCAAAATATTTTTTTCTTTTATTGTATCCAGATACAGTAAGTCGTTAAATTTATCTTTTTAAAATTAATAAAATTATTGTCTAATAAACTCGCAAGTATCTAATATGTGTCGGCGGACTTATATGTATTTGACATATTTTTTTAATTTCTTAAGCGGGCGCCAGATACAGCTTTAAATATTTGAACACTTGTTTGAAGCTATGTGTGGCACGGGACTTTGAATCAATGTTCAAATAAGTGCACAGAGAAATGCACTGTGCCAAGCGGTTTCGGGTTTTTAGCGCACATCAAAGCTTTCAAAGTCTACAGTGTTGAAATATTTGCGTAACCTGCCACACTTGCGCAAAGTTCATTCGCGCGAGCGTTATCCAGCGACACGATTGTGCGTAGTAGTTTTTCAAAATAGTTCCAAGCATAAAGACAGTAAAAAACAATAGAATGAATGTTATTTGTGTGGTCAGCTATTATCTGAAAAGATAAATCCCTTGGATGAAGATGACAGACTAGTACTTATGAATGAAATAGATAATCTTGTATTTAAATATTTTATTGTATTGTATTTTATTATATTGTTTTTGCATTTATTGTATTACGTGTAATAAATAATGACATGCACTTAAATAATACAGGCAAACTGCATCCACAAAATCGTCGTCCATCTTGTTTGTCATTTATCAAAGTACTGTGGAGATATGTGTTTGCAAAGCATATCTGGCAGGTTGCACCATTAAGTATTCAAACAAGTGTGCAATGTTCTTCAAATAAGTGTTCAAATGTTGTTACTATATCTGGCGCCGGCTTTATACATGCAGATTTCCTTTACCGCCGGGTACGTGGTAAAACAGCACATAAAATGAAAATTAATTTCATTGGTGTCCACTGGGAACCCATGTTCCTAGCGTATAGTGAAATTTATGGGGAGCGCTTAATCTCACAGCTACCATTGCTCTTATCTATACAAATTTTTCTATAAATAAAGCTTGGCGTGCTCAGCAGAAAAAAAATCACGAACGCACATCGCGGCAGAACTCCCGATACCATCCACACCATCTGGATCGTTGGCTGTCCAGCACTGTGCGATTTAGAAGATGTTTTCTTCCTCGCTCAACTTCCTTGTGGAATCGATTACCATCAGCGATCTTTCCGGACCGATACAACTTAGGGACGTTCAATAAAAGAGCCTACTCCTTTTTAAAAGGCAACGCATCTGCAATACCCTTGGTTCCCCTGGTGTTGCAGTTGTTCATGGGTGGCGGTAGTCACTTACTATCAGGTGAGCCACAGGCTCGTTTGCCCCCTCTACTATAAAAAAATTTAAGTGTGTGTTTGTAATGTCAAAATAACAGCTTTTTACTAAATACATATGAGATTTTGTAAGGGACTTATAACAAAAAAAAACAATTTTTAAAATTTTTGTCCGTCTGTCAGTCCGCAGTAGCGGGGAACTGCTGGTTATAATAAATAAATAAATAAATAAGCCTTTTATTATTTCTCATTTTTCATGCAGTTTTACAATTGATATTTTATGTTTACATGCAGCTGGTTATACCACATGTTAAAATTCTCTAAACCGGTGACGGGAACAAGCATCAAGATCACCAACCTGACGATTAGGCGCAGTGACGTGTTAAGAGCTATTGAAGAAAAAAAAAATAAAAATAAAAATCGTACCATACCAAAAATAAATAGGTCAATAAGTATTTTTTTACATATTGTTAGCCAATGTTTGCCTACAACCCCACCTGAAAGCAAACGGTGATAAAGCCCTCGATGGCAAATCACTCTGTCTTGGCTTTACATGTTATCAAATGCCGTATTTTTTATAGATGATAAGTGGACGCTGCGGCCCATAAAAATCTACATCTATCCTCGATTAAGAATCAAAATAAGACTAAAATGGAATACTTCGTTTCCAGTAAAAGGGGTATCCGGTTCTCTTCACTCACCATACGAAACTGTAGCATTAGGTTGCTATTTTAAGCTGGAATTATTTGAGAGTGTAATCGCCAGAATTATAATATAGCTGCATCGAACTTGTACCACGTATAAAATTATATATTTTTTTAAATTTAATAATATGTGATAGTCTAATATTTAAGGTTTGAATCTGTCATTCGATTACAGTCGTGAAGCACTCAACAACTATTATTACAACTATTTTAAAGTAAACAAATGAAAGTTCTTTTTTAATAGAAAATATTCCATTTTGTGCGTTGCATTAACGTATGTAAATATTAATTTTTCCATCTAGTCCAAAATTGCTTTCAACTGGCTGGGAACGTATCGCCATTGAACTTTTATTTTTGATGCGTTTATTATTGAAATCCGATTCCTTTTAAAAACTTGTAAAGTGTGCGCAGGTTTCCGCAACCAAGCCAGCACTATTGTACTGTCATACCAGGCTACTACGTCATCGAATTGAATGTTGCTCTCCAAGGAGACAGCAACATGATTTAAAAGAGTTGTTAGTAACGCCGCACCGTCTAAATTAAGTTCGTCCGCTTAGTTCTCAAAGGGGCTACCCTAGACTTAGCCATAAGTGGTCGCATTAGTGTTGTACCGTCCGCTTGTTCCTACCGCAAATATACCATAGCCGCACTACCTACAGACGATCCATCGCAAAATCCGTGAAGGCAAAACAAACAACTACTTCCAGTTTTAAACAAAGAGGGATAGAAATTATTGTTAAATTATTTTGATCTAAAATAAGTACTGGCCATTGCCGATGGATATCTTCCAATACGCGTGCATCCCAATCAATTTTATTAGACTTACTCGAAGAACCATTAATTTGCTAAAGCCATATCTTTATTTTGAAAATAACCGGACAGATCCAACCGAGAGGAACATATAAGCGCGCACATACAGACAAAATGTTCCGCCGAGTACTAATTTCTCCGATGACAAATTTAATTTATAAGTGAAACTATCCCTGACGGAAACCCATTGAATTTCTAAAACCTTAATAAAACCTGTTCGGATTCATCAAATGTTCGAGGCAACTCCATATGATCCGAAGATAAATCATCCAACAACTCAGGAACATTAGATGACCATTTAAGTTAACTCGTAACAAGCAGTACTCATGAGATTAATAAGCTCCGTTTTTAAGATGTGTACCTCTTCAATAGTGTCAGCGCTCCCGTTAAGGTCATCAAAACAAATACAAAATTTGACCTGCTCAAAGTTCAAAAACTTTATTAAACTAAATTTGTATAAAAAGGGTTATTATCATATTAAGGAATTTATGGATGATAATAACCCCTGGGAATGAGGTGATCGCTACCAAGCTATTTCTAATGTATTCTGTTGTTAATTGCGTAACATACATGATTGTAAGCTGTTATTTAAAAAAAAGTACCGCTGGGTTTCTTATTGGTTTTTCCCAGGACAGAGGTTTTTTTCAAACCAACGGTAATTAAACAAAAGTGTAACTTCCAATAAGTATTATTTATAATCTACTTTGAATAAAAAAGTTTCTGTTTCTGTTTCATCAACGTAACAACTAGCTCTTAAAATGTTTGCTACCGGAGAATACCCGCTCTGCCTCATCCTCAGCTGTACAACTGTAGCAGACAACGAATCGCCACGAAGGGGCTGGACTTCAGGCCGTACGTATTCATCGTAAGCTCGTACACTTGCACCGGATCCACAGAAGATTCGCGCCATAAAATTAATTGATACTGATATGTTTGACGGAACATCATTCTTATATCCGTGGTAAAACAAATTTGTGGTATTTAAATTTAAAATAATTTTATTGATGTTATTTTGTAGGTTTTCTCCCAAATATATAGTCGTTAATTGATATGTCATTTCAAGTTTTTACGCTACGGTCAAAAATTACTTTTATTTTTCCCGAATCCGACTTAACACGCCGTGATGCGCTAAAAATAATGTTTATCATTGCTATTTTCGTTGAAATCCAATTTAAAAAAGGCATATTCCTAAGTGCAAGGTATTATTAATAAATTTAATATATTTCTCCCGAAATTTTAGCTCTCTTTCCATCCGACTCTCAAGTGCCATGAACCGCCTATATGCCGTATCCTGGGAGTCACCTAACCGTTGATGACCGGGCATTATTGGTAACTGAACAATGTATAAACCGTCCGAACCGTCAAAGCGAGGTGGTTGATGTAAAAAGGGTTTCAAATTCAATATTCACCGGATCTCTAATTCGAACCATAGGAGGTTCCTCATTCCGCCAAACTTTTCTACCGCTTCCAGAAGAGTCTTACCCAAAATATTAACCGAAACATTATTTAAAACCGGAATGCTTTCCTTTTGTACCGGACCGAAAATTGCGAAATCGAAAATTATTCCTAAAGCATAGGGCATAAATGTCTCACATCCAAAAATAATGTCCATTTGCGACATGTTATTTTTTATCGACACCATTATCCGAAAACTTAAATTTATGATGAGAGATATTTAATCTCTGAAATAAATAACTCGTAGATTTTTTCAAACCAACCGTCGTAACCGATAACAATGTTTTATCAGAATTTTCAGGTAGAAAATTAACTAATACTACATATTGACCGTTGTCCGTCCGAATGGCACTAATACCCACTAATGGGGTTAATGAGTAATGTCGCTTAAACCTCAAGTCTGCAACAAAATCGTTTCGAATAATAGCAACTTGAGAAACGAGATCTAACAAGGCCCGCGCCCATAAAAATTCATTGCGCGGCGATTTAACTTCAATCTTAACCGTTGGTAAAACAACATTGTCCGTCAACTTAGGAACTGAAGAAACAAAACTTGATTTTAATTGCAATTGCGATGTATTATGTGACTTACTATAAGTTCCATTAGAATTAGTCAGCCTATCATTGTCCGAACGGCCAATGTATGAATTACGCCTCCCGTTAGAAACGCGCTCAACCCGGGAACCGTTACCGACGCTGCCGAGCTGCGGCAAACTATGATGATGTATCCTAACGTCTGTCCGAGCACTAGTAGATGCATAATTTTGATGTCGAGTACGACGTTCATCGCTCGCTCGCAACTTTGATGCTAAACGAGCGATGTGCGAAGTTTACGTGTTGTGGTCGAGATGGTAACATGTTCCACAGCGATCGTTATTTTTATAAAATTACCGAAACAGTGTTTACATAAACTATGATTTTTAACACAATCTTTACAATTATTTTTTAAATTTTTAAGTTTATAACATTTATTTATTTCATGGCCCGTATATCTACAATATACAAATGGTTTGAAACAGAAACAGTAACAGAAACTTTTTTATTCAATATAGATTATAAATAATACTAATTGAAAGTCACTCTTTTGTTTGATTACCACTGGTTCGGAAAAAAACCTCTGTCCTGGGAAGAACCAGACAGCTTACAATCATGTATGTTACACAAATTAACAACACAACAAATTAGAAATAGCTTGGTAGCGATCACCTCATTTCCAGGGGTTATTATCATCCATAAATTCCTTAATATAACCCTTTTTATACAAACTTAGTTTAATAAAGTTTTTGAACTTTGAGCAGGTCAAATTTTGTATATTTTTTTTAGTAGTAGAACCGCATTCCTTAGAATTATTAATTTCCGTAATGTGAGTGTGTTTATCTCAACGTCGCACGTTTCGCTCTGGGTACGTGTATGTCGCCGTATCTACCGCCGCTGTATCTAAAAGTCTACACTCTTTTTGTAGGAAATCTGTTAATTGAGTAAATGTTGGTAGGACAACACCGTAACACTGTTCCTAGAGACCGCTGCAATTAACTTTCAAACACATATATATAGAGATATTCAGAAAATAGTTGAAACACAGGGAGAGAGATGTTGCTCTCCATAGCTCGCTGAGCGACCTTAAATTTCCTCATACGGCCAGCAGTGAAGGACCATGTCTCAGTTCCATAAGTCATCACTAGCAACATGCACTTATTTTACAATGTCGTTTTCAAGGTTTGAGGTGTATGTACCTGACGAGAAGATGTGTCGTAATTTCCCGAACGCTGCCCAACCGAATTGAATCCGTCAATGAGCTCTCGGTCGAAGTTGGACTTACATAGTCGGATTATTTGGCCCAGGTAAACACACTCGTCAACAACTTCGAGTTTAGCGCTCCCAACAAAACCGGTATAGGTGTAACATGGAAGTTATACATGATCTTTGCTTTGTCTTAAGACATATCTGGTAAAATATAACATATCATAAAATCGGTCTGCAGTTCTTCTTTTTCTTTCTTTCTTTTTTTAAAAAAACGTTACCCCCACACTAGGATTTTCTCCTGTATCGTAGAGGCAGTTTACAAACACACATTGCACAAGGACAAACATCCAGACCCGGGACAATTATTTGTAGGCCATACAAATTCTTGTTCCGTGCGGGATTCGAACCCGCGGCCCCCAGCGCAGCAACTCATTGCTAAGCCACTGCGCCACGGAGCCGTCAAGTCAAGTCAAGAGAACATTGTCGCCTTTCTCGAGGAACAAGACAACCGCCATCTGCTCCACGTCTCCGGTGTAGTGCCATCATGGAGGATGGAATTAAAGAGCTTCTGAAGGACTTCAAGTACTGGTTTTTACCCGCTTTCAGAAGCTTCGCTGCAATTCAATCCACGCCGGGGTCTTGCCGTTTTTGAGGTGCTGTAGAGCCATTGTAATCTCGCTCAGATTGACGTTCGGGTTATCGTCGGAATAATGTCGGATAAGACTTGCTCGTGGATCGTTACCTCATACTTGCGTATCGCTCCAACGATGACGTGTACAGCTGCCCATAGAACCTCTCAACCTCACTAAAAATATCAGGTGTCCCAGAAACGATGCTGCCACACTCGATCTTAAGCTTTGACAGTTGGCTCTTTCGGGCAGACATATCTCTGGCTATTTTTTCGAGCCATAATTCCGCTCGATCACTTCTTCAATACGAGCGGTATTAAAGTTGTGTAAGTCCCGCCGCATGTAAATACATGCGGCGGGACTTACTCCAAATGGAGACCTGTCTGTACAGTTGCTTGTATGCTGGCAAATCTGCTGAGGACTGCAGCTTCATTTCCCGTCTAACAGCCATGAGATTAAGGGTGTGATCGGAGAGGATATGATAGGATAATCCTATAATATTCCAGCGCAACATGTCTATCTCCTCTTTCAGCTCCAAGATCTTCTCGTCAGTCCTTAGGATGCTTGCGTTATATGTTGCACAGTCGAATCGTCTTAGGTGGCAACCGAACCTCCACCGGATATTCTTAGCACCCCCTGCCCCGCCGTTACCATGGTCGCCACCGTAGCCAGGAATAGTGCTGCCACAGGGGACTGGAGGCCGTCTCTTTGTAACTTTAGTCTTTCATGAGGGGTATATTGCTATAGTTGCCACGCTTGGCGGGCGAGTTGGCAACCGCAGTCTTTTTATTGTTTTTTGCTGATATCAGAAAAACGCTGCTGCTCATCTTCTACCTCAGTTTCCTTCTGTCACCTCTTACGAAACCCTCGGGAAGATATGGGGAAGTGGATATTCTTACTCGCCGCTAAACGAGGATAACACACACAATGCCCTTATTCTTAAAAAAAATTATGTAAGGACAAATTTTCAAGTCTTTTGATTATCTACAGCAAACTTTCATCATTAAAAGTTTCGAAATATAAAAGTAATAATTTGCTCGTGCTTAGTTAAGTGTTGCTTGATAAAGAAGGGATTGAAGCAGATTTATTATTATAAATTTTTCTTTTAAAATAGTTTCCTTATTTGTAGGTAATTTTTTTTTGTATTCTATAATTTACCTTGTAATAACATATTTATGTAAGAACATACTTCTGGAGTAATATACCGAGTGACGAAAAAGTTATCACATAAAATGAAAAGAAGTATGCTACATAAATTTCTTTAAACATACACAACTAAAAAAATATATAACAATTAATACATTAGTCGCGGTAGCATTTTTTTCCTTTTAATATTAAATAACATCATGTAAATGCATACAGATATCACCTGATAAATTCTAAAAGGTCAAAGACCCATGCCATTTGAAGGCGAAGAAAGGTAGTTTAAAAGTTGTCAATCCGTACTACTCAAATAAAGAAAAAATCAAACAAAAACTGTACTTACGGCTAACAATTTAAGGCATAATTTTATGCGCGAAATTAATAACAAAGGGACCGCGCGCTGCGGGTGTGTGAAAACAAATTCAAGCGAAAAATTTACTTAAAATAATGATGTTTAGGCATAATTCTCTATGCGCGAAGTGACAACAAATGAGACCGGGTGTCGAAATTATTATTTTTTTGGCGCGTGCGACGTTTTGTAAGTCACTTCAGGTCAGTAACCTATATATTATCAAGACTGATTTATTTCTTGTCAATTTTTTACGCTATTTATTTTGTTAGAAAAATGCATTTTTTATTTTCTTTTATTATTGTTTATTTTATTATTTTAACAGACATATATCAACTTGTATTAACTGCTGTGCTATTTTACGTGATAACCTTTTCGCCACCCAGTATATATATATATATATGAATACATATATACAGGTGTCCCAGTAATGGTGGATAATCTGGTACGTAAGTGTTGCGGGAGGAGGTGGCCTCGGTTCCCTAAAAAAAAATTATATCCCGAACGGTTCGGGGTCTACGCCATGTTTTATTAAATTCCGTAAATTCGTACTTCTGCTCACATTTGTGGTCATCACGTCCGCAGTTTAATGCCTAGATCGAATTTTGTTCTTTTAATGTGTTCCCTAATAATGATGTTTCTAAATATCACTTAAAATTTTTCTACTACTATGGGTACTATTTTACAAGACGGCACTAAACATAAGTTTACATTTTTTACTTTATTTAACTGCTAAGTTTGAGCACCTGTGGTGAAAAAAAACGTACGGGATCTGTGTGGCCAAGCATTTGAAAAGTTTGCCTATATCATAAGGATTCTAAATCATTAGCATAACATGTACTTAATGTCATTACTTACTGAGCAACAGTCTTTAATTTGTAAAAGTAGGCTTTCATTACAAAATAACAAAATTATTGGCAGATAGTTTTTTTAAACATTGCATGTTTTTATTAGGTAAGTACATTTGTCGCCCTTGAAAATTTTACTTTACTACCTGCTCGCCTTGTTTGGACGAATTCTAAGCTGTGTGAGCGAGACAGCAAAAAATCTAATGGGTTAATATTAGGTGATCTTGGTGGCCACAATATCGGTCCCATTCGGCCGATCCACCGGTTACGGTTGGCTTCGTTTAGGTAACTCCTTACTTGGATGGCGTAATGTGCCGGACAACCATAATTTTGGAGCCACATTTTTGCCGGGTGGCTAGTAGCTCATCTTCTAATAAATGGGGCAGCTCATTTTGCAGAAATTTTAAATAATTGGCTCCATTTAGTTTACCCGGTTTATGTGCTGCCAACTGTGCAGATTATGCAAGTTAAGGTATTCGTCTCTTTTACACGTTGACTCGTCGATCCACAAATATTTCCTAAAAAACCCGGGATCTTCATCAATTCGCCTCAACATTTCTCTGCAAAAAGTAACTCGTGCTCGGTAGTCACGTTGTTGTAGAGTTTGTACACGTGTAACATGATAAGGGTGAGGACTCCATTTTTGGACAATCCGATGTGCTGTAGAGTGCGATACTCCAGTGCGTTGTTCGATATCTCGCATCGAAATAGACGAATCTTTTCTGCCGATTTCCAAAAAGGAGACGGTATTCAATTCGACTGCACAAGCAATGTCGAGAAGGTCAAAATACGCACTAACCATATTTAACAATAACCAAACACGAATTCATACAATGGAGAATCTGTCGATTATTTTTACTCACATTCATCCTAAGCACCGTTTGTCTCGCGTACACAGCTTTTTTTTTTTTTTTTTTTTTTATAGGATAAGGGTGACAAACGAGCACACAGTCCACCTGATGGTAAGTGGCTGCTGCGGCCCATAGACATCTACATCTATCCTCGTTTGCGAATCAAAATGCAGATGCGTTGTCACCCGTGAGGACTAAGATGGAATGCCTCATTTCCAGTAAAAAGGGCCTCCGGCCACCTGCACTCACCAAGCGAAACGCAGAGGTAAACCTCTACTTCACGCTGGTATTCTGTGAGGTCGTGGTACCACCCCGGTTCGAGCCGGCCCATCCGTGCGACAGCAAAAGCTGCCGCGTGGCTCTACCACTGTTAAAATATATAATATGTCCAAACAAGGGGAGCAGGTAGTAAAGTAAAATTTTCAAGGGCGACAAATGTACTTACCTAATAAAGACATGCAATGTTAAAAAAAGACTATCTACCAATAATTTTGTTATTTTGTAATGAAATGCCTACTTTTATACATTAATGGCTATAACTCAGTAAGTAATGACATTAAGTACATGGTATGCTAATATTTTAGAATCCTTATGGTATAGGAAAACTTTTTAGGTGGTTGGCCACACAGATCCTATACGTTTTTTTTTCACCACAGGTGCTCAAACTTAGCAGTTAAATAAAGTAAAAAATTTAAACTCATGTTTAGTGCCGCCTGGTAAAATAGTACCCATAGTAGTTGAAAACTTTTAAGGGTAATTTAGAAACATCATTATTAGAGAACACATTAAAAGAAAAAAATTCGATCTAGGCATTAAACTGCGGACGTGATGACCACAAATGTGAGCAGAAGTACGAATTTTCGGAATTTTATAAAACATGGCGTAGACCCCGAACCGTTCGGGATATAATTTTTTTTAGGGAACCCAGGCCACCTCCCCCCCGCCCAAATACGTACGTACCAGATTCTCCACCATTACTGGGACAACCTGTATATATGTAAACAAAGCGGCAATTTTATAGATAAAGAACTAATATATTATGAGACACTAATATATTATTAGATGAACATTACGATATCAGTATCGTATTATCTAGCGTATCGTATTGTCTATCGTATTCATAGGTTGCAGCTATATTATGGTTGTAGCTCAAATGGGTCGGCTCGACCGGGGTAGGACCATGCTCTCACAGAATACCAGGGTAAAATAGCAGATTAACGCTGTTGTGTTTCATATAGTGAGTGTAGAGAACTGGAGACCCTTTTTACTGGAAACGAGGCATTACATCTTAGTCCTCAGGGGTGACAACGCATCTGCATTTTGATCCCTTGTTGAGAAAAGATTTAGATGTCTAAGGGTCACAGAATTCACGCACCAATGTGTTCTTCTGGTACGTAATATAAAAAAATATCAATTTAAATCAAAAATAGTACCAGTAGAAATCTTCTACACACTACCTTACAGCTTTCTAGGTTCCATGAGATTCGTATAGAATGAGTAAAGTAAGCCCGCGGGGGAAGACAAAATTACTTTTTGCTATCGCAGTCTCACAGCACCCGAGGTAATATTCGCTCATATTACTGGGTCAGTAAATAAAGATTAGTTTCATTAAAAATATTCTTTACTAGCTTTAAATAATTAATGCTGAGTGTTCAAAATAATATAAGTTACCAGCTTAATTGTTCACCTGATAGTAAATAGCTGCTGCAGCCAATAACCCAATACTCAATAACTGTTTTTTTGGCCCGACCCGGATTTCGAATCCGGGATCTCATGACCAACAGTCACTACAGTAGTTTTCAGTAAATCAAAGAGGTAGTAAAACTGGTACAAAGCCGTACAGAATTCAGCACAGCAGTGCAAGTACTGCTGTTTGTGTATCCAGAAAATTATATATAATATGAAGCCTTATTCAGAAGAGAAGTCCTATTATTCTATTAAGAAGGAATTGACCTTGATGGGCATAGGACATAGGATTCTTTGTTGGTATCACCCTCTTATCTACTTCTACCACCAAGTGCGGTGTAATTCTAAAGGGATTTAGTTGTGTGACTTATGAGAAAGTAAGAATTGTACCCATAGTTTGTGAGGCCTCACATTCTCACCAACCACATTACATACTGATATTCATTATTCTCATCTAAGTATATTCAATTGAAATACGAAACACCTTTGTGCAAATAGTTTTTACGTTGTAGAGTGATGCCACAGCTATATTGTGGTTGATGCGCGAATGGGTCGCCTTGTACGGGTAAGAACCACGTTCTCACGAGAAACCAGCGTAAAATAGCAGTTTAATGCTGTTATGTTTCGTATGGTAAATGTGGAAAACCGGAGACCCTTTATAATGGAAATGAAGCATTGTATCTTCGTTCTCAGGGGTGACAATGGATTGTGTCGATTTGTCGCGGCTATTCTATTAAAAATCTTTTATAAAATATAATGTTTTAAACTTAACACTATAGTGAAGAAACGAAACTTTCTTTTACTGTGTTGCCAGGAGAAACACGGATAAAACCTGCCGAGAGTGGTGAGTAGGGGCCACTCTTCCAAAAATGCATTCAATTTTTTTATACCATAAGGGCGACAAACGAGCACATAGTCGATCTAATGGTAAATAGATGCTATGGCCTGTAGAGATCTTCATTAAATCAGTCCTGAGGATGAAGATGGAATGCCTCTTTAAAAGTAAAAAAGGGTCTCCGGTTCTCTTCACTCAGCATACGAAACACAGCAGCATTATTCTGCTGTTTCACGCTGGTATTCTGTGAGAGCGTGTTTCTACACAGGTCGAGCCGACCCATTGCAGCTATGTGTAGCTACAGCACTGTTCTTCTGGCAGACAAGACATGTTCAACAATGGATATAAAAATGGCTGACTACAACAATATATATGTTATGTACCTGGTGATTTATCAGGGCACTATTTATAATGCCCGGGCAATATGAATTATTTAAAACTTTTTTCCCATTGTGTTTAATTGTTAAATGTTTGATATAAAAAAAAAACTTAACCTAACCTAATCGTTTTTTTACTCTGCCCCTTAAGTAACAGACTCTTCGTAAAGCCCGGTCAATTTCATTAATTCAATAGTTTTATTATATTGCCTACTCGTTTTGGGCATTTTTTAAACTGGCTAGACATTATCAATAATGTTCTATTTAACCACTTGGTCCATAACATCTGGAAAGCAACTGAAAAAGATCATATTTATTATTAAATCTTATATCACACTTCCTACGAACTTTTAATGGCAAAAGTTCTTTTAAGTGCCCTCTGCAGATTGTAAGCTTGTTATATTAAACTTGGGATGTACAAAATAATGTACTTTATGTATTTTATAATGTAATAATGTACTTATTATTTATAAACTTTTTAGTAGAAAGTTATTGAAATTTTCCATATTTAATACACTTAACCCTAGGGTTAAGTGTTCGTAGATTTTGACATAATGTACTTCCACGTTTGCAGGCTCTAGAGTCGATTGATATGATTTTAGAATAAGTCTGTGTGTGTTAACGTTCGTTGATTCGTGATGATTTTCGGTTCGCGTATCTCGAGAACAAATAATGATATCGAAATGGAACGTTAATTAGAACAAATAAAATAATGATATCTGATAAAAATACTCATAGTAAAGCAAAGAAAACTTACTTACTGCCTTTTTACAAGCGGTTCAGGAGGATACTCTACAAACTAGAAACTTTCCAGTAGGGAGAGACAAAAAATAGAAAACCTGGAATATCACTATCACTACAGCTCATCATAAACCCACTGCTGAATGTAGGCCTCCCCCAGAGATGCGTCTGCTCGACCAAAGAAAGACCTCGCTTTCACAGAATATCGGCGTCAAATACAGCTTAATGCTGCTTTGTTTCGTATGATGTGTATAGACCCTTTTTGCTGGAAACAAGATATTCCATTTAAATCCTCATGGGAGGCAACGCTTCTGCATTTTTATTCTTAATCGAGGATAAATGTAGATGTCTATAAGCCACAGCATCTATTTAACATCGGGTGGACTGTGTGCTCGTTTGTCACCCTTATTCTTTTAAAGAAACGATAGCTGCAAAGAATTTGTAATAGGACAGTAGGATGGGCAGTACTGTTAATTTTTTATATCAGCAAATATTTAACTCTAATTACAATACACAGCCTACATTACCAAGTAGTGTGACAACACGTATTGGGGCAGCATAGCGGACACTTTCTTGTCATGAGTACCCAGCAGTAGAACGTTTTTATTTAAAAATTACTGTACCGCAGCAGTAATGGGATTTTTTTATATATCATGTAGGCGGTTTACATGCAGAAATAGCACAGAACACATATCCAGTCACGGAACAATTATTTGTAGGCCATACAAATACTTATTCCATGCGGGTTTCGGACCCTGTCCTACCCCACGGAGCCGTCAATTAATTGTCACCATGATCATATATAATTTTTTAGTAATTTTGGTTTTGTTATCAACAAAACATCTAGTTAATGTTTGGGTGTAAAGTGACATCTGGTTAGTAAATGCGTTCTAGGTGTTGTAAAGAAAAAAGTTTATATTCTATACTCTAAAACGTCGACTTAGTCAATAAACAAAGCAATTAAAATAAAATAGTTGTGTTAAAATGGCGTCGACGAATCGCGATTAGCTGATCACTCCGTATTAGTTTTAAGTAGGCACCCATTATTAATATTATGTTAATACTTAGAGCCGTGGTAGCTCAGATGGTTAGCGCTCGCTGTAAGCTTCATAGTACTCGAGCAACCCGGGTTCGATCCCCGCCGGCACCAATGAAATTGTTAATTGCAATTTTAACTGCTGATTTACCACGTGCTCGGCGGTTAAGGAAAACATTGTGAGGAAACCTGCATGTCTGAGAAATAAGAAAAAAATATATTTCTAAGACATGTGAAGTTTGCCAATACGCATTGGAGCAGCGCGGCGGACACTTTCTTGCCCTAAAACCCTCTCAGAAATGAGAGGAGGCCTGTGCCCAGCAGTGGGACGTAAATAGGCTGCAATTTTACCTTACTTATACTTAGAGAAGTAGGTATCTAATATATAAACATTTGAGGTTTATACAGACCGTTGTGATTAAACGTTTTAAACACAAATACAAAATAAATATTTTTAAAAGAAATTTGTGATTTTTTCCCCACAACTAGCAACATTTGTATAATGATAGCTTGGGTAAGTATTTTTTTAGTTTTACGTACTTATAATTAATTAAATATTAAAAATATGAACTTATATGTGAAATGTAATATCATCACTTCTTTTATGTTTATCATTACTATTGTGACAATATTTTACAACACAAACGGTCATTTTTACAATTTTTCGGGAGCTCTTCTCCGTAAGACGTGTCGTTGCGCACTAACCTATATATTTACTGTGGCGTCGCTGAGTGAACTTACGCGGTTTCGAGTTAGTTTTACTTGCTTCTGCTTCCTTCACTTTCGGTGCGCGTACTAGGGTCACAGCATTCATGTACCATCAGAACAGTGTGTTCTTTTAGTACTTGATATAAAAAATATAATTTTAAATAAAAACTAGTACCAGTAGAAATCTTCTACAGACTACCTTACAGCTTTCTAGATTCCATGATATTCGTATAGAATGAGTTAAGTAAGCCCGCGGGGGAAGACAAATTTACATTTTGCTATCGCAGTCTCGCAGCACCCGAGGTAATCTTCGCTCATATTGCTGGGCCAGTACTTAAAGATTAGTTTCATTAAAAAATATTCTTAACTAGCTTTGAATAATTAATTCCGAGTGATGAAAATAATATAAGTTACCAGCTTAATTGTTCACCTGAGAGTAAATAGCTGCTGCAGCCAATAACCCATGAGACCTGTACTCAATAACTGCTTTTTTTTACCCGACCCGGGTTTCGAATCCGGGATCTAATGACCAACAGTCACTACAACAGTTTTCACTAAACCAAAGAGATAGTAAAATTGGCACAAAGCAGTACAGAATCAGAAGTTGTGCAAGTACTGCTGTTTGTGTACCCAGAAAATTATTATTAGAAAAGAAGTCTTATTCAGTAAAGAAGTCCTTTTATTCTATTAAGAAGGACTTGAACTTGATGGGTATTAGAGATAGGATTCCTTTCCTCCCTAGGATTCTTTCTTGGTATCACACTCTTATCTATTTCTACCACCAAGTGGCTGTGCGGTGTAATTCTAGCGGGATTTAGTTGTGTGACTTATGAGATAGTAGGTATTATATCCATAGTTTGTGAGGCCTCACATTCTCACCAAACACATTACTCACTGATATTGCTTATTCTCATCTAAGCGACCATATGTTCAATTGAAATACGTGCAAATACATTTGTTCAAATAGTTTTTACGTTGTAGAGTGATGCCACAGCTATATTAAGGTTGTTGCGCGAACGAGACGCCTTGTACCGGGAAGAACCACCTTCTCACGAGAAACCAGCGTAAAATAGCAGCTTAATGTCACTATGTTTCGTATGGAAAATGTAGAAAACCGGAGACCCTTTGTAATGGAAATGAAGCATTCTTTGTTCCCAGGAGTGAAAATGGACTATGTTGGCTTGTTGCGGTTACTCTATTAAAAATCTTTTGCGTGCCTTAAGCATAAGCGCAAGGTATAATAATAATAAATATTTATTTCATTTCCAATTACACATGTTTACATACAGGAACAAATATGAATAAAATTAAATAAAGTAACATTAAGTCTAACAAAAATAACATGCTATGATAAAATTAAAACTATGTGTAGCTTAATAATATAGAATCTACAAAAGAAAAATAGAAAAGTCAAGTTTATAATATTAGCTACCTGCCTGAACTAGGTTGAGTACCTGTGTTTCAGACATCACTTATACAATCGGTTTAATAATGTAGGACACTAGATATTTAAATAATTAAACTATATTATATAATAAATAAAATAACTAAGTAACAATTATTGTTACTAACAATTAATGCAAATTATTTTAGAATTTCTAACAACTTCTCTGTGTCTTCGTAATTTAATTTATTTAGAAATTCCCTTACACTTATATTACAGTTCTTATAACTTAGACTATATACCTTTAGTGACTTGTTGAGCTTGTTATATAGAAAGGGTCCTAAAAATACGTAAAATTTGTTCACAAATGCGTGTTTGGTTTGAGGGTTTACACAAACTAAGTCCATTCTTCTCTTGTCTATGGATTTAAATGGAAGTTCGGTATCCTGTTTTAATATGATGTTGAGGATAAACAACTGACGGACAAAACATTTTTATCATATTGTATTTTGAGGCTTTTTAATAGCTTATTGTAAAAATTCCTATATCTTTTATAAGTAGCAGAAAGTATTAAATTATCAGGAGAAAGTTTAGATTTTAAATGAAGTTTGTCTCTATTTTTTATACAGCCGACGAGACCAGGTGTTATCCAAGGTTTAATATTATAATACTTACGTGACAGTATTATTGTTGATGTATTATTCATTATTGCGTATTTTAAAGAATTTATAAAGTAACTCAAGGTCGTATTTGCATCGTCAGAGCAATAAACAAAGTTAAAATTAATGCTACGAATGTCATTTTCAAGGTTCGTCGTATGGACTTTAGTGTAGTTGCGTATGCAGTTTTTCCTAGCTAAGGTTAATTGTAATGTTAGTAAAATTGCTTGATGATCAGTAAGCGAGAAATTAGTAACTAATGTTAAAGAAGGTTTATTTGATTTAATCACAAAAAGGTCTAAACAAGAGCCGCTTTGATGTGTAGGGTGGTAATGTGTTGGTAAGAGTCCATGAAAAGAGCAAATATTTAGGTAGATATGTGCATGGTTATCTGTTTTCCCAGGGGTAATGTTAATATTTATGTCACCGGTTAGGATTATATTTTTATGCGTGCTAAGTTTGTTTAGGGTAATATCAAGGGACTCTAGAAATCTATCAATATTTTGTGAAGGAGGTCTGTAAATTGCGATAACAATCGTCTAGGAATTTATTCGAATGATTAAACAATTACTATCCTGGAATGTAGGTTCTGTTACTTTTAAATTATTACTAACATAGATTACTAAACCGTAATTTTGATTTATGTTTTTCTCGGTTTTGTGTAAAGAATAGCCATTTAGAATCGGTAGGTGGGGTGGTAGGTTTGACAGCCAACATTCTGTAAGGACAATAATATCACATTTTATATCCAGTCTATGCAACAAGACTTCAAACCCGGTTATATTCCGATTTATGCTTCTAATATTTTGTATAATTAAGATTAACTTATTTTCAGGACGTGGAAGGAAGTGTTTACAGTCATCAACATTACATGTTTTAGCGTCAGACACAGAAAAGTTGTCTAGGTCATTGAGTAATTGATTCGCCATACTTAAGCTTAAAGATAAACTAAAACTAGTGTTTAAGAGCTAAGTAAATAATATAATACGCGGCGCTCTTAGGCGTCCTCATAGTCTATGGAGTTGATATATTTGTCCTCTGCGAATTTACGTGCTGGACAGCTTTCATCACCAGTTTTGTGGTCGCATTTTCTTTTAAAACGTTTACACGTCGCGCATACGGGGGCATGCGTTTTGTTATTACATTCCTTAAAGGAATGCCCGAGCTCTCCACAGTAGTTATATGTAGGGCTACTTTCCCGACAAAATTTGGCTGAATGATCTAACTGCTGGCAGTTGAAGCATCTTGTTACTATTGTAAAGTCTCTGACTGGGCATGAGGTCCAATTAATATATATTCAAACTTGATTGATAAAGGCCTTCCTGATGCTAGGTGGCACTTCGACAATGTAATTACAGGTAGGAAGGTTTTTCTTACCTGATTTATGGCTAAGTTTGACTGTTGCCAGGAAGGACTCACGCGTGGCATTGGGAAATTTATCGGCAATATTTTGTTCGAAGATACACTCGAACACTTCTTTATCCGTAAGGGCTACAGGGACACCAACAATTGCAATCCTCGGACGTCGTTTAGTCGCCTCTTCCATGGTAAGGCCAGAAGATACGAGCTTATCAGAGTTCTTTAATTTGTCGATATCTCCTTTTGTCTCAGCGCTAATTATAACTCCCCCATTTTTAACCTTCCTCATGCCCCGGACATGTAGTTTGAGTTCTTCTGGGGATATTATTTTTTGTAAGAGGCACTTCGTGTCATCACTGGATTTGGACTTGTCCCTCGGATAAATTGCTAGGGTACTTAGATTGTTTGGGCGAATGAGGGTTTGGCCACCTTTTTTGACCATGTCCGCAAAACTGGTTCCAGAGTCCGGTTTTGATGACTCTTCGATACTATTCTTGAGTTCCTGCAGCTTTTGGGACAGGTCAAGTTGGTTCTGCAGAGATACGATGGAGGTCTGGGCTTTAGTGACATCCATTTTGAGGGACATGTACTGGACTACCAATTGTGATGTACCGTGGCTTACTTTACGACAAAGCGAGCTGATGCGCATTTTTTGATCCGAGTTAAGTTTTCCTTCTGTAGCAATGGAGCATACCTCGTTAAGGCACAGGTCAATGTTTGTCATCCAATGCTGCAACTCAGGAGTTGGAATTGTTTTGATTGCTTTGCTTGAAGTAGGAGTCTGCTTGACAGTGGGTGGGGTTGATGGAGGCGGGGTGCGAGTGATCCTGGCACTCCGGTTGAATGGACTGTTCTCCATTTTGGTACCTATTCTAGATTAAGCTAAACATTTCAACAAAATCACAAACACAAATATAACTAAAGTATGTCACAGTTACTACCGGTATTGTTATAACGAGGTCACGGCTAAGCACATACTTATTTAATTATTTTAATTACTATATGACACGTCTGTACACAATAACGTGCACTTACGAACTCCCTCGTATGTTCTGCTATAGCCTAAAAATTAAGATTCCAACGTTTTATCGAATGAAATCGTATTTAGCAATCATATTATACAGTGGTACAACAGTGGTAGAGCCACGCGGCAGCTTTGCTGTCGCATGGATGGGCCGGCTCGAACCGGGGTGGTACCACGACCTCACAGAAAACCAGCGTGAAGTAGAGATTTACCTCTGCGTTTCGCTTGGTGAGTGCAGGTGGCCGAAGGCCCTTTTTACTGGAAATGAGGCATTCCATCTTAGTCCTCACGGGTGACAACGCATCTACATTTTGAATTGTAATAGAGGATAGATGTAGATGTCTATGGGCCGCAGGAACCACTTACCATCAGGTGGACTGTGTGCTCGTTTGTCACCCTTATCCTATAAAAAAAAAAAAAAATATAAATGATATAAAAATCACATTGTTAGAAAGATAAATGATTGTTGAACTTATTACTATTATTTTAAATCAATTAATTGCTAATTTTAAATAAAAAAGGTGTTTTAGTGGGATATGATGTGGATTTATCAAGTCCGAAAGGCTTGTAAACATTCTAACTTTTGAAAATATCAATTCTTTAACTCAATCTATTTTTTAATCTCTTCATCTATCATGTGAGCAGCCACTGAATGTAAATGGCAATGTAATTTTGTTTTGTTTAGCTATAATTAATTTTTTTCCGCTCCAAAAGGGCGAAATCTTCGTTGATTTGGTAGCCTCGTATATAAATTATTTTTCTAAATAGGTGGAAACCGCACTCCGAGCTACAGCCACAGAGTACTTTACTCACTCACTCAGTTCGGCGTCAGTCGCCGTCGTGAGTGGACATTGTTTCGGTTGTTCGCAGCGGCTCCAAAAAGATCGCTGTACAAATACACAATATTCGAATGACCAAATTTCTTAAATACTTGATTATAATTATAATGAGAGATTTTTATTACAATATTTTAAAAGCACAGAATAAATAATAGTAGTACGTACTAAAAGTAAGTACCTAGTATAATTCTTTTTGTCATGGGTGACATTTTCATGGTTTCGAGGGTGTTGAAACCGATAGGGTTGTCGAAATGTAAATCCAAGATGGTGGCCGCAATAGGTATGAATTTTTTAATTATGGGTATGATTTTCATGGTTTTCGAGGGTGCTGAAGCCGATAATGCTGACGAAATGTAAATCCAAGGTGGCGGCTGCAATTGGTATAATTTTTTTTCATAATGATGTTATTTTCATGGTTTTCGAGGGTGTTGAAGCCTCGTTGCAGTTGAGTACTGGCAAAATGTAAATCCAAGATGGCGGCTGCAATAGGTATCAATTTTTTCGTCATGGGTGCATCGATCACTAATAAAAAACATCGGTGTCATTTTCGTGGTTTTCGAGGGTGTTGAAGCCGATAGTGCTGTCGAAATGTAAATCCAAGATGGCGGCTGAAGTAGGTACCAATTTTTTCATCATGGGTGTCATTTTCATGGTTTTCGAGGGTGTTGAAGCCGATAGTGCTGTCGAAATGTAAATCCAAGATGGCGGATGAAGTAGGTACCAATTTTTTCATCATGGGTGTCACTTTCATGGTTTTCGAGGGTGTTGAAGCCGATAGTGCTGTCGAAATGTATTTAAACTACTTTAAAAAATTCCGTATAACCATGTTATAAGTAATTTTTTTAATGCGCTTAAAGCATGCTCAATTGGATTTACCAATTTTTTTTAATAAAATATAATGAACTAAACTTAACACTACACAACAAACTTTATAGAAAAGAAACGAAATTTTCTTTTACTGTGTTTCCAGAAGAAACACGAATAAAACCTTAAGGATCTGTTAAGACTTTGCTCTTTCTGCACTCGCAAATGTAAAGAGCGTTCAATAAAACCTTTGAAGAATTTAGTGAAGTGTGCATTAAGTTCTTTTGTAATAAATCGAGCACAAGTAAGAATAAAAAAAGATTTAACTATGGAAATGCCTGAAAGATATTGTAGTGTTATGCTACTTACTTATCATTTTACATTAATTTAAATCCATTTTTCCATTCTGTTTCGATTTTCTGCATTCACTTCAAAACTGGATATTTTACATCACCTTTATTTCCATAGGATCCTGTAACGATTTTAAACCATAAGAGCACAATCACAAATCATTTCTACTTCGTATTTTCACATTATCAGCACTTTTAAATTGGTGTCAATGAAGTCTACCTTTTTTTCGATCTTTTAGTTAGTTTTCCGTAACTCTACAATTTCGGGCTTTGTGTGGGTAGTTGCGCTACCTTTTTTTCTATATCAATAATATCACCTTTTCCACTTAAATCTTGCCGTTTTCTTATTACAAGCCTAAAACTAAAATTTGACATGTTTTGTTATTGTTGTTTATTTGGTCTCCATGGAAATTATATTCAAATTTGCTACCGGTCTGTTGTTTCTATTTCGATAATTCCACATAAATACTCTTTCCTCTTGACCATTTACAAAAAATTTGCGTTTAATTTAAATAATTTTTCCGTTCTCTCTAGAAAGATATAAAAGCCGAACAATCGGTGAAGAAAGGCAGTCTTGCTTCAGTTCTCGAATTGAAAGCATCTTTTAAAGGCCTTATCCCGGGGCCGCTCTGCCCCGGGATCCTGCAAGCCTCTGTCCTACCTGAAGCCACTGGACTCTACGAACCTCTGCTCTATCTGAAGTCGCTGGACTCTACAAACCGTTGCTCTGCCTGAAGTCGCCGGGTTCCTACAAGTCTCTGTTCTACCTGGAGTCGCCGGAACCTGCAAACCTCGGTTCCGCCTGAAGTCACCGGAACTTGCAAACCTCTGTCCCGCCTGCAGTCACCGGATCCTGCAGGCTTCTGTGATGTCTGAAGCCGCCGAGGATCCTGCAAGCCCCTGTCTGGCCTGAAATCGCCGGATCCCGCAACTACCACATTCACCGGAGGTCGCCGCCTAGAGACGCCCACGCCTTCTCACCTACGCCGTGCGTGCTCGTTCCAGGCGCTGAGAGCACACCTTGGATCTTCCGACTCAGCTTCGGCACTAATCTCTTTTTTTTATTACTTTTTTTAAAATAATCTGTAAATCGCATCATCCATCCTCATATTCATACTCCATTTTTGTTATATAAAATTGTAAATATTTTTGAATCTTAAATATATTATTTGTTTTGTTGTATTTTTGTTGTTTTGTTGCTCTTAGGTTAGACTCTTTTTGTTCTTAATTGTCCCTACACGACAATATCTTGACTTATGTAAACTAGCGATCCGCCCCGGTTTCGCCTTTGTAGGGTTTGCTAATGTGGCTAATATCTTAAGATTTTAGCCAGTAAAAACCTTTTATTTTATACATTTTTTGTTTTCTCAAAAAATATTCAAGTTTTTATGATATTTGGATAAAATAGCACACATGCCAGGTCAAAAATAAGTATCGAAGTCATTTTCCAGTGCCATTTTATTAAACAAAAAGTTTACAATATTTTCAAAAGAGTTTTAGGAAAACTGTTACTGTAATCCGTGTTGCTCAGATCATTCTATTATATATAGTGCAGTTCAGAGTGTATGGAACGTTATTACAAGAGGCTGCGACCGCGGATGCACTCAGGGTTATGCTTTTACTGGGATGCCACTTTATGTATTACCGTTTTTTCCGAAGTTGTGTTCAGGAGCTTAATTTTATTTCAAAAATATTTTTAAAATGAAGTTTGCTTTTATACAAGTCCTACGTTACAGTTGAAAATAATAAACTATTTTCTTTACCAAGATTTCAAAGATTTGTCTGAAGAATTTTAAAAATTGACAAAAAACTACAACGGCTTAATGTCCTCCAGACTGAATTTCGGTCACGGCGGCCAATCTCAACGGGGACTACCAATCTGCGGAGGGCACGACACCATTATAATGCACGAGCATGTGCGCAAGCTCAACTGCACTCTTATAGTCCAATGGGACGCTAACCGACACGACTTGAGAGAGATCAGGCGCAGGACCAATGGCTTTACGAGTTTTCCTAGACAGAGGTGATGAGGAGGTGACACACCGCCAACTACCTGAATTTGGGCTGCAACTGAGCATTTTTTGAAAGAAAACACAAATAACTGACTTTGGGCCAGCCTGGGATTCCAACCCAGGACCTCATAAACAGCAACCCCCCTTTAAGATCACTAGAACAACGAGGCAGTATAAGACACTATAATATAAGGCATAAAACAAACCAACCACAATTCCCTTTATTAAACTGTTGATGAGACTTTACGATTGAGAGATTGCGAAAGATCACTTCAAAAACCCCGAATCTAAATTATACTGGTAAGCGGTGGCGGACAAGTATAACGAGGTGAGCGACTTTCTAGTGCTGAGGCAGGCACTCACTCACTCATCCACCTGCCGAGCGTGGTGAGTAGGGGCCACTCTTCTAAAAATGCATTCAATTTCTTTATAGAATAAGGGTGACAAACGAGCACATAGTCGACCCAATGGTAAAAAGATGCTATGGCCTGTAGAGATCTTCATTAAATCAACCCTGAGGATCAAGATGCTATGCCTCTTTAAAAGTAAAAAGGGTCTCCGGTTCTCCACACTCAGCATACGAAACACAGCAACATTATTCTGCCGTTTCACGCTGGTATTCTGTGAGAACGTGTTCCAACCCCGGGCGAGCTGACCTATTGCAACTATGTGTAGCTACAGCACTCTCACTCTTCTGGCAGATAAAACATGTTCAACAGAGGATATAAAAATGGCTGACTACGACAATTTATATGTATGTATATTACATATTACATATATATTACAAGTGATTTATCAGGACACTATTTATAATGCCCTGGAAATATGAATTATTTAAAACTATTTCCATTGTGTTTAATTCTTAAAAATGTGATATCAAAAAAAAACCTAATCTAACCTAATCTTTTATTATTCTGTCCAATAAGTAATAGTCTTTATTCGTAAAGCCAATTTCATTAATTCAATAGTCTTTATTATATTGCCTACTCATTTTAGGCATTTTTCAAACTGGCTGGATATTATCAATACGGAGGGGCACACTGAAATGATCGGGAATAAAATATTTCGGATTGAGTTACAATAAAACCTTTTTTAGAATTTGAATACTGGCCTCTTAAAATCTTAATGACATTCAATTAATTAAAAAAAAGGTTTAAAAACAAAAATTATGTTGGTTTAAAGTTGACACGTCGTTAACAGAAATGGAGCTCACGCGTGAACATTTCCGTGCCATAATTTATCGCAATTTTCGTCGCGGTTTATCTCAAGATAAATGTCTCAGTGAACTTGATTCGATTTATGATGTTGAAGCACCGAGTCAAACGACAATATACCGCTGGTATGCCGACTTCCAACGCGGTTGAGTGTCGATTAGCACTGTTTCTTCTGCAGGTCGACCAAGAACAGCGGTCACTATCATCGGTCATCTAATATAATAGTGTGCGAACTATTATATTAGATGACCGTCATGCATACGAGCAGATTTGGGCTGTTATCAGTATCGGAATAACTGCAATTCAGTCAATATTACATAATGAGTTGTGTGTAAGAAAGCTAGCTTCCCGCTGGGTTCCCCACAATTTGTCCGAAGAGCAAAAGGCGGCTCGTGTAGATTGGTGCCGAAATACTTTACGGCTGCCCCGCGTATTCTGGGGGGGGGGGGGGGCAAAATTTCGCTCGCGACTAATACTGCTAGGGGCAAGCTGAGCAATAAGACCAAGGCGACCCCTCTCACGCTATCCGTGAATTTTTGCAATATCAGGAGACTTCATTCCAACCTTAACGCTGTCCATTACCATCTAGAGACGGCGAAGCCGGCCTTGCTCTTTTTAACCGAGACTCAGGTGTCCTCTCCGGCTGATACTTCATATCTCTCTTACCCGGGGTACAAATTTGAACACTCCTTTGTGCCCCGGGCTGGAGTTTGCGTATACGTCAGGGAGGACATCTGTTTTCGACGCCTCGGCAGTCTTGAAGTTACGGACCTATCCATCCTATGGCTGCGCGTAGACAGCGACGACCATCCCCGCGTCTATGGGTGCCTCTATAGGTCCCATAGCGGTAATGCCGACACAGACCGACTCATCGACCACGTCCAAATGGCCGCAGACTCCGTGCTACAACAGGTCCCATCCGCAGAGATCGTGATACTCGGTGATTTTAACGCCCAACACGCTGAATGGCTTGGTTCTCGATTAACCGATCATGCGGGTAGATCTGTCTATGACTTTGCTTTGGCATATGGTCTAACACAACTGGTTACTTTGCCTACGCGGATCCCAGATGTGGAGGATCATGTACCTTCCCTGTTGGACCTTCTGCTGACCTCTCATCCGGACGGATACCAGGTCTCCGTCGATGCCCCACTGGGCTCTTCGGACCATTGTCTGATCCGGAGTATGGTGCCACTCACGCTGCCATCGCAGTTGCGATCTGCAGCTTGCCGCCATGTTTGGCACTATAGGTCGGCCGATTGGGACGGGATGCGGTCTTTTTTTGCATCCTACCCTTGGGGGCGGGTTTGCTTCCGCCGGAAGATCCCAGCATTGTTGCCGATTCTGTTGCTGATGTGGTACTTCAGGGTATGGAACTTTTTATTCCATCCTCTGTGGTGCCCATCGGAGGCAGATCCCAGCCATGGTTTGGTCGCTCCTGTAAACTAGCATCACGCTTTAAGCAGGAGTGCTACCAGGCCTGGGCCGACGCATCAACGCCCCGGGATGTAAACACCAGCGCTCTTAAAAAGAAGTACAATTCCGCCTCCAGGTCCTTCAAAAGTGTCATTGCCTAGGCAAAGTCAGAGCACATCGACAGAATTGGCGAGAAACTAGTTCACCTCCCTTCGGGAACACGTGCATTCTGGTCTCTCGCCAAGGCTGTCCAAGGGAACTTCTGTCAGCCATCTCTGCCATCTCTGCACAGGGTGGACGACTCACTGGCCCATGACACAAAGGAGAAAGCGAATCTGCTAGGCTCTCTTTTTGCTTCCAACTCGACTCTAGATGACGGGGAGGACACACCGCTGAACATCCCGCGGTGTGAGTGCTCCATGCAGGAAGTGCTGTTTACACAGCGCTTGGTGCGTAAAGCACTCCTCTCCCTGGACGTCAACCAGTCGAGTGGGCCTGATGGAGACCCACCTATTGTGCTGAAGACGTGTGCTCCGGAGTTGGCACCGGTTTTAACGCGTCTTTTTCGGTACTCTTACTCCCTAGGCGTAGTCCCGGACTCATGGAAGACAGCTTTGGTGCACCCGATCCCTAAAAAAGGCGATCGCTCAGATCCGTCTAACTACAGGCCTATCGCCATCACCTCCTTGTTCTCCAAAGTAATGGAAACGATTATTAACAGCCAGCTCATGCGGTACCTTGAGGATCACCAGCTGATTAGTGACCGCCAGTACGGTTTCCGTCGAGGTCGCTCAGCTGGTGATCTTCTGGTCTACCTGACCCATAGATGGGCGGAGGCAGTGGAGTCCAAGGGGGAGGCGTTGGCCGTTAGTTTGGACATAGCGAAGGCTTTCGATCGGGTTTGGCATAAAGCGCTTCTTTCGAAGCTGCCTTCCTATGGGCTTCTCGAGAAATTGTGCAATTGGATCACTAGCTTTCTTGCAGATCGGAGCATCAAGGTCGTAGTAGACGGTGCATGCTCCGATTACAAGCCCATTAACGCTGGTGTTCCACAAGGCTGCGTGCAATCACCAACGCTGTTTCTTCTGCATATCAATGATATGTTGCAAACCAGTAACATTCATTGCTATGCGGACGACAGCACTGGTGATGCTTTATACACCGGCCGTGCCAATATTTCTCGGGAAAACGTCGCCGAGTACCGGAACAAACTTGTGTCTGTAGCAGGGATTGAATACCGGTACCAATTTGGGTTCTGGTTCTTCATATAGGTTCTTATAAAGGTTCCTCTTTTCGGTACGGTTCCAGTTCCGGTATCGGTTCCGGTTCGGGTTCCGATGTACCGGTTCTAAATACCGGTTCCGAGAACCTAAAATCAAATTTCTCCAAATCCGTAGATTGGTATAAAAATTCTGTACAATTTCGTAGATGCTATTTCAAAATATCCGTTCCGTTGAGGATCGACAATATTTGTTTTTGAACTTAGTTGATAAATTCATTCTGTCATGGAAAATTCTTGTTGTAAGTTTAAATGTAGTATAACATCGAATCAAGCTACACATGTAAGAAAAATAAACCATAAAAAATTGATTATAATTAAATTTTTTTTTTAATTAAATAATCTTTAGTAAACAACAAATAAAGTAACTATACACACTTTAATATTTGTGGATAGTTATACTAAAAAAATACGTTTCAAACTTGATTATAACAACTTATTAACATGGATTTTATTTTCTGGATTTTGTTAGTTTATTATTTGATATATTACGGTGTTTCAGACTCGGGTGATTTATGTCACAATGAAAAACTATAGCTGTGTGGCGGTTAAGAATATCTGTGGGTGTCGTAAGAGGCGACAGTGGGATACAGTCAGGAGATGGGCAGCAGCATCTTCCTGATAACAGCAATATCACAATAAAAACCTGCGGTTGCCGACCCGCCTGCCAAGCGTGGCAACTATGGCAATATACCCCCCGTCGGCCTCGCTATTCCTGGCTACGGTGGCGACCATGGTAACGGCGGGGCAGGGGTGCTAAGAATCTCCGGTGGAGGTTCGGTTGCCACCTAAGACGACTCGACCTGGCAACTTATAACGCAAGCACCCTGAGGAATGACGAGAAGATCCTGGAGCTGGAAGAAGAGATAGACAAGTTGCACTGGAATGTTATAGGACTATCCGAGGTCCCAAGAGAGGGGGAGGACACGGTAATCCTCGAATCCGGCAACTTGTTCTATCACCAGGAGGGCGAACACCTGTCCCAAGGAGGTGTCGGATTTATCGTTCTCAAGTTTCTCGTTAACAACGTTGTAAAGATTGGGTGTGTCAACGAGGGTCGCGTACCTTATACTCAGAATCACCAAACGGTATTTGCTGAAGGTCATACAGGTTTACACACCAACCTCGACACACCCCGATGAGGAGGTGGAGGAAATGTATGAGGATATCTCTAGAGCTATGCATTCCTCGTAAACCCACTATACGGTGTTAATGGGAGACTTCAACGCAAAACTAGGCACAAGAGAGAACGGTGAGCTGAAAGTAGGGAAATTTGGAATAGAGCAACGAAACCCAAGGGGCCAGCAGCTGGCAGAGTTCATGGAGAAAGAGGGACTCTTTATGATGAACTCTTTCTTCCATAAGCGGCCCCACAGAAAGTGGACCTGGTCGAGCCCGGACGGTTCGACGACTGCTGTTCAGTGATGTCTCAGTGATCGCGAGGGTGAAAACCGGCAGCAATCACCGAATGGCGACAAGCACACTGAACCTAAACGTCAAGTTGGAGAGGACACGTCTAATGAAGTCAACGCTCCGTCTCCCTCGTGCTCTACTCCAAAGTCCCGAAACCTTTCAGCTCGAGATACGAAACCGTTTTCAGTGCCTAGAAGATTGCAATTCAGTGGACGATATGAATGAAAAGCTCGTGGAAACTGTCTATGCGATCGGAGTTAAGGTTAGCAAGACCCGCCGCAGAAGAACACAATAACTCTCCGATCACACACTTAGTCTCATGGCTGTTAGACGGGATATGAAGCTGCAGTCTTCAGCAGATTTGACAGCATACAGGCAACTGAACGGACAGATCTCCAAATGCAAGCGGCGGGACTTAAGCAACTTTAATACTGCTCTTATTGAAGAAGCGATCGAGCGGAACCAGGGCTCCAAAGTCTTTGCTAGAGATCTGTCTGCCGGAAAGAGCCAACTGTCGAAGCTGAAGACCAAGTGTGGCAGGACACCTGAGATTTTGAGTGAAATTGAGAGGTACTATGGGCAGCTGTACACATCATGGTTGGAGCCACACGAGTGAGTAACGATCCAAGAGCGAGTTTTATCCGACACTATTCCGATGATATCCCGGATGTCAGTCTGAGCGAGATTAGAATGGCTCTCCAGCACCTTAAAAACGGCAAGGCCCCAGGCGAGGATGGAATTACAGCGGAGCTTTTGAAAGCGGGTGGAAAACCGGTACTTGAAGTCCTTAAGAAGCTCTAATTCCGTCCTCCATGGTGGTATTACACCGGAGGCGTGGAGCAGAAGTGCGGTGGTCTTGTTCTAAAGGTGACAACGCTCTCTTGAAGAAGTACAGGCCGATTTTCCTTCTGAGTCTCGTCTACGTGCTGCTTTCGAGAGTCATTACGAATCGTCTCGCGCGCAGACTTGACGACTTCCAGCCTCCCAAATAAGCCGGTTTCCAAAAGGGCTTTAGCATTATAGACCACATACATACCCTTCGGCGAATTGTACAGAAGTCCGTGGAGTACAATTTGCCTTTGATTCCGTCGAAATTTGGGCGGTGCTGCAGTCCCTTCAACGGTGCCAAGTTCACTGTCGGTATATCGAAGTACTGAAGTGCTTGTACAGTAGGGCTACGATGGCTATCCGAGTATAGAACCAGTGTATGAAACCTATCCAATTGCAGAGAGGTGTAAGATAGGGTGACGTTTTATCCCCGAAACTCTTCACCGCTGCATTGGAAGACGTTTTCATGCTTCTCGTCTGGAAAGGATACGGTATTAACATCAATGGCGAGTACATCACTCACCTTCGATTTGCCGACGATATAGTCCTTATGGCAGAATCGCTGGAAGACCTTAGCACTATGCTCAATAACCTCAATATTGTCTCCCAACGGCCTATTCGTTCCGTCTTAAGATGAACGTGGGCAAAACAAAGATCATGTTTAACATCCATGTCACACCTATGCCGATAGTTGTTGGGAGCACTAAGCTCGAAGTTGTTGACGAATATGTTTAGCTGGGGCAAATAGTCCGACTAGGTAATTCCAGCTTAGATCAAGAGGTCAATCGACGGATTCAACTCGGTTGGGCAGCGTTGGGGAAATTACGGCACATCTTCTCGTCAGGTATACCTCAAAACTTAAAAACGAGGCTGTACAAATAGTGCGTGTTGCCAGTGATTACTTATGGAACTGAGACGTGGTCGTTCACTGCTGGCCGGATGAGGAAGCTCAAGGTCACTCAGCGAGCTATGGAGAGGGCTATGCTTGGAGTTTCTCTGCGTGATAAACTTAGAAATGAGGATATCCACAGTAGAACCAGAGTAACCGACAAAGCCCAACTGATTAGTAAGCTGAGTGGCAATGGGCTGGCCATAAAGCTCGAAGAACCGACAACCGATAGGAAAAAAAGATTCTCGAGTGGCGGCCTCGTACCGGCGGACGAAGTGTGAGGTGTCCCCCCACTAGATGGAGTGACGACCTGGTAAAATATGCAGGAAGTCGATGGATGCGGGTGGTTCAAACCGTGCTTTGTGGCATTCCTTGGGGGAGGCCTATGTTCAGCAGTGGACTTGTGAAGGGCTGTAATGATGGTGATGATGAATAGCTTTTGCTGTCGCCGGATGGGCCGGCTCGAACCGAGGTGGTACCACGACCTCACAGAAAACCAGCGTGAAGTAGAGATTTACCTCTGCGTTTCGCTTGGTGATTGCAAGTGGCCGGAGGCCCTTTTTACTGGAAATGAGGCATTCCATCTTAGTTCTCACGGGTAACAACGCATCTACATTTTGATTTGTAATAGAGGATAGATGTAGATGTCTATGGGCCGCAGCAACCACTTACCATCAGGTGGACTGTGTGATCGTTTGTCACCCTTTTCCTATAAAAAAAAAACTATACAAATAAGAACTTTAAGAAATTCGAAAAGAAGATCGAGGAAAAGCGAAGAATAATCCGGCAGAATTTTTTTAATAATTGCAAAAACAAATGTGATAGTATGGATTAGAAAAATTTGAGACTTACGTGACAATTCAATCATCTATAAAAAGGTTATAAGCGGATATATTAACTGCCTATTTTTCAAGAAGAAAGAAGAGACAAATGTACCTAATTTAATTAAAAATATCTAAGCTTTAATTAACATTTGAAATCGATTAACGTCACAAAAATTTGATATTTATAAGTAAGAATGGTTTTATTTTAATACAGATAGCATAGAATTAATTATTAAATATAATTTAATACAGACATTAGAAGAAGAGAGAGAGAATGACATTGTCGGCAAGTTCACACTCATGATAAAAAAATCTTGTTAAGTTTATAAAAATTCCGTAGATTGCAACGTCAAATTCCGTAGTTCCGTAGATGATGACAAATTTCCGTTTATCTATAGAAAATCCGTAGATTTGGCAACACTGCTTTGATATGCAACATAAGATCCACCAATACAAATGTGATATTTTACAAACTCCCCTCTTCTCATACTCCGCCGCGCGCCGCATCGCGCCGTCTTCCCGACCGCACCTCAAACAAGTTTGGACTCGCTTTCGCTTTACTTAAGAACCGGTAAAATAAAGGTTCTTAAAGGTTCTAATTAAGGTTCTGGTTCCTGTTCCGGTATAGGTACCGAAACCCTTAAATACCGGTACTATACCGGTATTTTGGGACCGTTTTCAATCCCTGGTCTGTAGTCGTGACTTTGTTGAACAAAGTCTCAGACTGGGGGCGACTAAATCTAGTCCAGTTCAATCCCCAGAAGACACAAGTTTGCGCGTTTACCGCTTAAAAGATTCCCTTTGTCGTATCTCCTCAGTTCCAAGGCACTCCCCTTGTTGCCTCAGCCAATATCGGAATCCTCGGTGTCGACATATCGAGTTACGTGCAGTTTCGTGGTCACTTGGAAGAGAAGGCCAAATTGGCCTCTAAAAAGCTTGGCGTGCTCAGCAGAGCGGGACAGTATTTCATGCGGGCACACCGCTTGCAACTTTACAAGGCGCAGGTTCGGCTTCACATGGAATACTGTTCCCATCTTTGGGCAGGGGCCCACCAGTGCCAGCTCCTTCCACTTCACCGCATCCAGCGCAGAGCGGTTCGAATCGTCGACGACCGAGTTCTTTCCGATCGGCTTGACTCACTGGCACTGCATAGAGAGGTTGCATCTCTTTGCGTATTTTATCGCATCTACCACGGGGAGTGCTCTGAGGAATTGTTCGGACTAATTCCAGCCGCTCAATTTCACCATCGCACATCGCGACAAAACTTGCTATTGGCGGTCCACCACTGTGCGATTCAGAAGAAGTTTTCTCCCTCGCACAACTTCCTTGTGGAACCGATTACCACCAGCGATTTTTCCGGACCGATACGACTTAGGGACCTTCAAGAAAAGAGCCTACTATTTTTTAAAAGGCCGGCAACGCATTTGCGATTCCCCTGGTGTTGCAGTTGTTCATGGGCGGCGGTATTCACTTACCATCAGGTAAGCCGCATGCTCGTTTGCCCCCTCTCCTATAAAAAAATGCCGTTTATAATATCTTCTCAGGTGACGAATCATGGATTTATTCATAGGAACCTGAAAGAAAACACCAGTCAGCACTTTGGGTCTTCGAAGAAGAGGTCAAACCAACGAAAGTTGTTCGCTCTCACAGCGTGTCAAAGAAAATGGTTGCTACGTCTGTCTCGAAAAAGGGGCATGTTGCTACAATTCCTTTACAGAAACGCAAACGGTTACCGCTGAGTGGTATGTCACGGTTTGTTTGCCAGAAATGATAGCCGAACTCCGAAAAAATCACCTGAAACGTCGCACCATCTTACATCACGATAATGCGAGCTCCCATACGGCTCGGAAGACAAATGATTTTTTGAAGCATGTAAACGTTGAGCTGATGAGCTATACTCCGTACAGTCCTGAGCTGAGCCCAAATGATTTCATTACATTCCCTAGAATGAAAGATTTACTACGTGGTCAATGGTTTGAATACCCCGAAGCAGCTGTGGAAGCATACAAATCAGACATTTTGTCAACATCAACTTCAGACTGGAATTACTATTTTAATGATTGGTTTGCACGAATGGAAAAGTGAATTAAGTTGAACGGAAAATACTTCGAAAAACAATAAAATACAATTTAGCTATACCGTGCATGTGGTTTTTCTAATTCCCGATCATTTCAGTGTGCCCCATGTAATGTTCTATTTAATCACTTCGTCCATAACATCCGGAAAGCAACAGAAAAAGATCATATTTATTATTGAATCTTATATCACATTTCCTACGAACTTAATGGCAAAAGTTCTTCTAAGTGCCCTCTGCAGATTGTAAACTTGTTATATTAAACTTGGAATGTACAAAATAATGTAAAAATTTATTTTTACATTATTTTGTTTAAATTTATTTACTAATTTATTAACTTTTTCATCATCATCATCATCATCATTACAGCCCTTTACAAGTCCACTGCTGAACATAGGCCTCCCCCAAAGAATGCCACAAAGCACGGTCCTGAGCCACCTGCATCCATCGACTTCCTGCATATCTTACCAGGTCGTCACTCCATCTCGTGGGGGGACGCCCTACACTTCGCCTACCGGTACGAAGCTGCCACTCGAAAACCTTTCTTCCCCATCGGTTGTCGGTTCTTCGAGCTATATGGTCGGCCCACTGCCACTTCAGCTTACTAATCCGTTGGGCTATGTCGGTTACTCTGGTTCTACTGCGGATAACCTCATTCCTAAGTTTGTCACGCAGAGAAACTCCGAGCATAGCCCTCTCCATAGCTTGCTGAGCGACCTTGAGCTTCCTCATACGGCCAGAAGTGAAGGACCACGTCTCAGTTCCGTAAGTCATCACTGGCAACACGCACTGGTTGTACAATTTCGTTTTAAGGTTTTGAGGTATGTCAGACGAGAAGATGTGTCGTAGCTTCCCGAACGCTGCCCAGCCAAGTTGAATCCGTCGATTGACCTCTCGGTCGAAGTTGGACTTACCTAGTCGGACTATTTGTCCCAGGTAAGCATACTCGTCAACAACTTTGAGCTTATTGCTCCCAAC
Organism: Parnassius glacialis; assembly: GCA_033319125.1. Lineage (NCBI taxonomy): Eukaryota > Metazoa > Arthropoda > Insecta > Lepidoptera > Papilionidae > Parnassius > Parnassius glacialis. The sequence continues at coordinate 42,088,433 of JAVANC010000009.1, read as the reverse complement.
AACTACCGGCATAGGTGTGACATGGACATTAAACATAATCTTTGTTTTGTCCATGTTCATCTTAAGACCTATCCGTTGGGAGACACTATTGAGGTCATTGAGCATAGTGCTTAGGTCCTCCAGCGATTCTGCCATAAGGACTATATCGTCGGCAAATCGAAGGTGAGTGATGTACTCGTCATTGATGTTAATACCGTATCCTTTCCAGTCCAGAAGCTTGAAAACGTCTTCCAATGCAGCGGTGAAGAGTTTCGGGGATATAACATCACCCTGTCTTACACCTCTCTGCAATTGGATAGGTTTCGTACTCTGGTTCTGTACTCGGATGGCTATCGTAGCTCTACTGTATAAACACTTCAGCGCTTCAATATACCGACAGTCAACTTGGCACCGCTGAAGGGACTGCAGCACCGCCCAAATTTCGACGGAATGAAAGGCTTTCTCATAGTCCACATACGCCAGACATAGTGGCAAATTGTACTCTTCGTACTTGTGTACAATTTGCCGTAGGGTATGTATGTGGTCTATGGTGCTAAAGCCCTTTCGGAAACCGGCTTGTTCGGGAGGCTGGAAGTCGTCAAGTCTGCGCGCGAGAAGATTTGTAAAGACTCTCGAAAACAGCACGTAGATGCGGCTCAGAAGGGAAATCGGTCTGTAGTTCTTCAAGAGAGAGTTGTAACCTTTCTTGAAGAACAAGACCACCGCACTTTTGCTCCACGCCTCCGGTGTAATGCTACCATGGAGGACGGAATTAAAGAGCTTCTGAAGGACTTCAAGTACCGGTCTTCCACCCGCTTTCAGAAGCTCCGCTGTAATTCCATCCTCGCCTGGGGCCTTGCCGTTTTTAAGATGCAGGAGAGCTATTTTAATATCGCTCAGACTGACGTCCGGGATATCTTCGGAATAGTGTCGAATAAGACTCGCTCTTGGATCTTTACTCACACTTGCGTGTGGCTCCAACGATGACGTGTACAGCTGCCCATAGAACCTCTCAATCTCTCTCAAAATCGCAGGTGCCCCGTAAACGATGCTGCACATTCGGTCTTCAGCTTTGACAGTTGGCTCTTTCTGGCAGACAGATCTCTGGCAAAGACTTTGGAGCCTTGGTTCCGCTCGATAGCTTCTTCAATACGAGCTGTATTGAAGTTGCGCAAGTCCCGTCGCATACATTTGGAGATCTGTCTGTTCAGTTGCCTGTATGCTGTCAAATCCGTTGAAGAATGTAGCCTCATCTCCCGTTTAACAGCCATGAGATTAAGAGTGTGATCGGAGAGTTTTTGTGTTCTGCTGCGGCGGGTCTTGCAGAACTTAACTTTTTAGTAGAAAGTTATTGCAATTTTCCATATTTTAAAGTTCATACTTTGACATAATGTACTTCCACGTTTAAAGGCTCTTGAGTCGACTGATATGATTGTAGAGAATGTCTGTATGTGTGTGTGTGTGTGTGTGTGTATATACGTTCGTGGATTCGTGATGATTTTTGGTTCACGCATCTCGAGAACAAATAATGATATCGAAATGAAACAATAATCAGAACAAATAATGATATCTGAAAAATGTACTCATAGTAAAGCAAATAAATATTGGTAAATCCAGTTGTACATGCCTTAAGCGTATTAAAAGATTACGTACAACAAGGTTATACGTAGTTTTTAAAGTAGTTTTTTAGTAGTTTTAGTAGTTTTTAATTACAGACAAGTTTTCAATAAAAAACTTATAATTATTACTATACTTCATATTTTCCAAAAAGTTTTATGTCAAATTTCAGTTTAAAAAAAAGCTTGAAAAATTCAAAAAATCACGAATCATAATGCTCAAATGATCGTAAAAAAAAATAGAAAGTGTATCATCAAAGATTTCCAGTAGCAGTTACCAAACTACACTTTCACGTCGCTCTATCAAGTCTGGAGGTAAGGTCTCATCATAACTAACAAAACGAGGCGAAACTCGGTACATCTAGTTCTCCTCGTCGAGGAGTTCCAGAAGCAGTCTTCAAAGTACACTTTCAAGTTACGCTTTCAAGCCCGGAGATAAGGTCTCAATCATAACTAACAAAACTAGCCTAAACTCGGCACCTCTAGTTCTCCTCATCTAGTAGTTCCTGTGGCAGTCATCAAAGTACACTTTCAAATCACTTTATTAAGTCCAGAGGTAAGGTCTCATCATAAATAACAAAATGAATCCTAAATTCGGCACATTTAGATCTAATCATTGATGAGTTCCAGTAGCAGTCATCAAAGTACACTTTTAAGTCACTCTATCAAGTCCGGAGTTAAGGTCTCTTCATTACTAACAAATCGAGCCCAAACTATGCACATCTAGTTCCCTCGTCGATGAGTTCCAGTGACAGTTTTCAAAGTACACTTTCAAGTCACCCTATCAAGCCTAGAGGTAAGGTCTCATCATAAATAACAAAACGAAGCCAAACTCGGCACATCTAGTTTTCCTCGTTGAGGAGTTCCAGTAGCAGATACCGACACGCCTTCAGGTCTATAAACTCCAAGACTTAAAAGTATATATATTTATATATAAATCCTGTGTGCTTTTAGCGAAACAAAATATTGTAATAAAAATCTGTGATTATGAAAATAATATTAATATCTTTACCTTGGACAAGTATGTATCAAATTTGGTTTTTGTTGCGATCGATATTTTTCAGTACGAGTCGCTGTAACAAACAACCACTCATGACGGCATTTGGGGCCGGTGTAAAGTACTCTATTGCTGTAGCTCGGAGTGCGGCTTCGGCTTATTTAGTAAAATAAATTACATCCAAGGCTATCAAACCAAGGAAAAATTCACCATTCTAGAGCCAAAAAATGTGTTATAACTAAACAAAACAAATTCAAACCGCCATTTACATTCCATGGCTTCCCACATGATAGATGAAGAGATTAAAAAAAATAGATTGAGTTAAACAATTGATATTTTCAAAAGTTATTGTATTAACAGAGCTATGAGGAATTGATAAATCCACACTATAAGCCACTAAAAACCCCTTTTTTATGTAAAAATAGCAATTAATCGATTAAAAAAGAAGTTAAGCAGTCATTTATTTTATATTATCATTTTTTTTAACAGTGGTAGAGCCACGCGGCAGCTTTTACTGTCGCACGGATGGGCCGGCTCGAACCGGGGTGGTACCACGACCTCACAGAAAACCAGCGTGAAGTAGATGTTTACCTCTGCGTTTCGCTTGGTGAGTGCAGGTGGCCGGAGGCCCTTTTTACTGGAAATCAGGCATTCCATCTTAGTCCTCACGGGTGACAACGCACCTACATTTTGATTTATAATAGAGGATAGATGTAGATGTCTATGGGCCGCAGCAACCACTTAGCATCAGGTGGACTGTGTGCTCGTTTGTCACCCTTATCCTATATAAAAAAAAAGTTATCTTTCTTACGATGTGCTTTTATATTATTACATGTATAATATGATTGCTATATACGATTTCATGTGACAAAACGTTGGAATCTTAGTTTTTAGGCGCTAGTAGAACAAACCTACTTTATACAAGCGATGTAGGAGGATACTCTGCAAACTACAAACGCCATCTGTTGAATATAGGCCTCCCCCAGAGATGCGTCGGCCCGACCAAAGAAGGACTTCGTCCTCACAAAATATCATAGCCAAAGTCAAAAATGTCAAAAAAGCGACCAATTGCGAGTCGGACCCGCCCATGAAGGGTTCCGTAGCATTAAGTAACATAATTTACGATTTACGACGTTTAAAAAAAACTACTTACTAGATCTCGCTCAAACCAGTTTTCGGTGGAAGTTTACATGGTAATGTACATCATATATTTATTTTGTTTTATCATTCTCTTATTTTAGAAGTTACATGGGGGGGGGGGGGGGGGATGGACACACATTTTACCACTTTGGAAGTGTCTCTCGCGCAAACTATCAGTTATACATAAACTATCAGTTTAGAAAAAAATTATATAAGAAACCTCAATATCATTTTTGAAGACCTATCCATAGATAACCCACATGTATGGCTTTGATAGAAAAAAATTTTTTGAGTTTCAGTTCTAAGTATGGGGAACACCCAAAATTTATTGTTTTTTTCTATTTTTGTGTGAAAATCTGAATGCAGTTCACAGAATACATCTACTTACCAAGTTTCCACAGCATAGTTCGTATAGTTTGGGAAGAAAGTGGCTGTGATATACGGACGGACAGACAGATAGACAGACATGACGAATCCATAAGGGTTCCGTTTTTGCCATTCGGCTACGAAACCCTAAAAACAGTTTAATGCTGCTTTTTTCGTATGGTGAGTGCAGACCCTTTTTGCTGGAAATAAGACATTCTATTTAAATCCTCATGGGTGACAACGCTTCTGCATTTTTATTCTCAATCGAGGATAAATTTAGATGTCTATAAGCCACAGCATCTATTTACCATCGGGTGGACTGTGTGCTCGTTTGTCACCCTTATTCTTTTAAAGAAAGGATAGCCGCAAAGAATTTGTAATAGGACAATAGGATGGGCAGTACTGTTAATTTTTTATATCAACAAATATTAAACTCTAATTACAATTCACAGCCCACATTACCAAGTAGTGTGACAACACGTATTGGGGCATCATTGCGGACACTTTCTTGTCATGAGTTCGCAGCAGTAGAACATTTTTATTTATAAATTACGGTACCGCTGCAGTAATGGGATTTTCTTATATATCATGTAGGCGGTTTACATGCACAAATAGCACAGAACACATATCCAGACACGGAACAATTATTTGTAGGCCGTACAAACACTTGTTCCAACCGTGTAAGGATACTCACTACTCTGTATCGTCCTGTGGGTGTTGTAAGAGGTGACAGAAGGAAACAGAAATAGGAGAAGGGCAGAAGCGTCTTTCTGATAATAATCCAAAATTTTTAAAAACTGCGTGGAAGCTATGGCAAAACCCATCTAAGAGGAAATCATTGGGGGAGGACTTTTATAAGCTGTAATGGATGTATGAAACACTTGTTCCGTGCGGGATTTGACCCACCGCCCCGCAGTTCCTTGAACAAACCGCTATGAAGCTGTCAATATGCTAATGAAGGCTATAACTCTACTAATTATAGATGAATATGTTGGCTTTCTGAATTTTTTGTGAATTTAATTAAATACAGAGTACCAGCGTAAAATAGAAGCTCAATGCAGCAGCTTACTCATCTCATCATGGAAAGTGTAGAGAACCGGAGACCCTTTTTAGTGGATAGGAGGCATTCCATCTTAGTCCTCACGGGTGACACCGCATCTGCAATTTGATTCTTAATAGATGATAGATGTAAGTGTTTTAGTGCCACGGTATTCACTTACCATCAGGTAATGTGTGCTCGCTTGTCACCCTTATTCCATAAAAAAAACGTGTGTGTGTGTAATTACTAATGTACGCATGTAAGAAGGTATACTTATTTAGCGTAACAATACCAATTTTTTTTAACAGTGGTAGAGCCAGGCGGCAGTTTTTGCTGTCGCATGGATGGGCCGGCTCGAATCGGGGTGGTACCATGACCTCACAGAATACCAGCGTGAAGTAGAGGTTTAGCTCTGCGTTTCGCTTGGTGAGTGCAGGTGACCGGAGGCCCTTTTTACTGGAAATGAGGCATTCCATACTAGTCCTCACGGGTGAAAATGCATCTGCATTTTTATCTGTAACAGAGGATAGATGTAGATGTCTATGGGCCGCAGCAACCACTTACCATCAGGTGGACTGTGTGCTCGTTTGCCACCCTTATTCTATAAAAAAAAATGTCAAAAAAATTATATATGATCCTGGTGACAATTAATTGACGGCTTCGTGGGGCAGTGGCTTAGCAATGAGTTGCAGCGCTAAGGGCAGCGGTTTCGAAGCCCGCACGGAATAAGTTTTTGTATGGCCTACAAATAATTATTGTTCTGTGTCTGCACGTTTGTCCGTATGGAATCTATGTATATAAACTGCCCCGCGATACAGGGGATAATTATAGAGGTAACGTTTAAAACAGATTGTAATTTGTTTTTACTAAGATTTTTAAACCGTATATTTACTATTAATATCATTTCACAAAATAAACATACATCAATCACGTCTTTTGATCGATAAATTTAACCACCTTTTATCTTTATAAAGATATAAATATATTAAAGGTGGCACATACTCGTAGTTATGCTGAGAATGTAAAACTGTGATACAATCTCCACACTTAAGTTTGTTTTGCAAAACTATGTACTCGTATGTATCCACTTTTAATGTACTGCAAAATAATTTTAATCTTATTTGCATTGAAAGAAAATCACTTGTGCTAATAAATTGTGAAGTGACAGAGAATTTGTATTATAATATAGTATATAAGTATGTTTAATTGTTTTAGTTCCTATACTTTCTTTAGGGCATGTCTATTTTTTAACATTTTTCTTTGTCTTTAATTCTTCTCTTTCATTTAGATATTGTTTTCAACCCTTCCCTCTTTCTAGGTGTCACTTCAGCACCACTGATTGATGTAGTATGAGCAGATAAGTTAGGTACAGGTTAAATATCTCTGTACTGATATGTGGATGATCTATTTGGAAGATGAAGATCAACCTGGATTTCAAACAAATTAAATAGACAAGGCAGACTTATGTCACATAACTTATGTAATGCAAGGGCAATCTAACATATAATCAAGTTTAACAATAATATATAAACGAATAATTCAACTTCTATTTAACAATTTTGTCTACACAATTCTTAACGTTGCAGTAAGATATTGAGAACATAATTTTATTGAATGATTTCTTATATTTACGCGAAGACTACACATTAAATGAAACTAATTTTTACGGATTTTATAGCGTTTAAGTTAACTTTTTAATTCCCGTCGTTTTGGGTGCTTTACAGCACCAATGGTCACGGGAGGACTGAGGTGTTTGACGTCCCGATATCATAGTTAGCCCGGCTACCTTCAGTTTTTTGAATATTAATTTTTGGTCCGATCTACGCAGAATGAGCTTACAGTATCTTGAAGTCTTGCAGTGGTATGTTTGGGTTTGGATTTAATTTTATTAATTATAGGATCCCAAGCAGATGGCAGCTGTCATCAATCTTCTCTATTGAAATTAGATTTTTTTTTTAATTTCAATAGCCTCGCGAATCATCCTTGGTAGGAATCGGTGTTCTTTTGCGAGGATTTCTATAAACCCGCGTGAAAGAACATATAGTTGACTTGAAGCACCGACGTTCCGCGAAGTCTGCAGTGTGTGAACATGTTCTAGATCGTCCCCGCCATTACATTAGATTTGATAGATCACAAAACCTCGCACACATGGGACTGCTGCGTTGGTCTTGTGGTCGTAAACGCGATTGCAGATCTTGAGTCCCGAATTTTTGGGTGTGTCTGTCAAGAAATTCTCAATAACAACCCGGAGGTAGGAATTTGGCGATGTGTGTCACCTCCGTGCTTCGGAAAGCACGTTAAGCCGTTGGTCATGCGCCTGACCTTTCTTCGGTCGTGTCGATTACTGTCTCATCAGCCTATAAGAATGAGGGAATGAGTGCACCTGTGCTTGCGCGTTTACTTATACACTAATAAAACACCGACTCGTACTTGGCCGGTTATCTGCCGACTTCCAAAAAGGAGACGGTACTCAATTCGAGTGTATGTTTTTTTTTATGTGTGTTACCTCATAACTTTGTACTGGGCGTACCGATTTCGATAATTCTTTTTTTATATGAAAGCTGATAGTTCTCGTGTGGTCCCATATGAATTTGATCAAGGTCAGACCAATGGTTATTGAGTTATTCTTAAATAACCTATATTGAAGTCTCTTATATTGAAGTCGGCTGTACAAAATTTTTAATTTTAAATTATTTATTTTGAAACTTATAATTATGAAATTCTCGCCTTTCATCTAATTTTTTATCCATGTGTTATATAAAAAATGGGCTGTGAATTTATTATAAAATATGTATCATAAAGAATCGCAATACATACTACGACAATGAATATCGTGATGTATTACAATATTCGTTGATACACCATTATCAAATTCGTATTCATTTCATCACTACATTTTAGTAAACTTAATAATTCGAAAGTAGCGTTTAATTTAAATAAATTCATTACTGTGTGTTAATGTTAGGTTGAATTATCGTCATTAACAACACTTTGTAACTTCACATGGAGAAGTAGAATAGATTGAGAAAATGGGAATCCAATTAATTCAGCCGCCTCCGCAAATTACTCAGCCAGCTGTCTTTTACGAATTAATAATATCGCGGCTGTTCCCTTTCTTTAATCAAATTGTAATTGTTTCTCGGTTCGATGATCCTGATGAAGCACAGTATCGTATTATTTCGATTCGATGTTGCTTAACATGTTTGCAGTGTAAGGTACGTGAGGGTAATATGTCCAGCTAAAGCTTTGCCGCCCTATAAAACCAAAACTAGAAGGAGGACAGAGACATAAACACAAAGTCGCTTACTATAACTAAATTATTAATAAAAAAATAGCAAACGAGCTTTGGTAATAATTCAGAACACTTCGGAAAATAAACTCGATAACAAGTGATAAAATTAAAAGTTTTGTGCAACCGATTTCAATATAATAAAATGAGAACATCATCAATGTAGTTGAAGTCGGTTAAATACGCATTATTAAGGCTAACTCAATAAGTACTGGTCAGATCTTGACCAAATTTATATGGGACCACATAAGAAGCACCAGCTTTGAAATAAAAAAAGGATCCGTAACATCAAAATCGGTGCACCTAGGAAAAGTTGTGAGGTAACACATAAAAATACAGTCGAATTGACAAATTCGTCCTTTTTCCGAAGTCGGTTAAAACATTCAATGATCATATTTACCTTGAATAGAGTTTATGATTTATCCTAGATTTACTGTAATGTCAACTGTCAAAACGGCGTCAATAAAGCAGCGCCATTTTGAACTTTTATTATTTCATTGACTGATGAAGAGCTCTAGTATCACAAATCCATCTATGCAAATAAGTCTGGTAGTTTTTGAGTTGCAAGAAAGTGACCATATAACCCTCACGTACACTAGTCAGCTGGTCCCGTGCTCCAACTGTAAATGCGCTATGAAATTTGAAGTCACGTCCGCCGTATACTTTACCTAAATACGTTCAACTTTGCTTCAAATGTTACTTTCAGGCTGGGTTCTGTAAGTTTGATTATGTTATTATTAGTCTTATGATTTTACTGACAGTGTGTCTACTTAAAATGCTGCAACAAATATATGTCGCATTTTTGCCGATTTCATTTGTCATGGGATAACGTTCAAAACGTTCGTTATCCAAATAAAATACTTATCTAATAAACAATAAATCTAAATATATTATAATGTATATTATTTATTTATTTAATTCTTATTGTAATACACCTAAGGGTTACAATGAACGGACTTAATGCCTAATGGTATTCTGTACCAGTCAACCCTGAAAAAATGAAAAAATGATCATAATTTTCGAAGCATAAAACCCTTCTTAAATGAATCTATTTCTTATATCTCTTTACTAAAACTGACAACTACTGTCAAAAATAATAATTGAGGTTTCAATTGAAGATATCAGAAGTAAAGTGATAAATGAAAGTAATTTTATTTCATTTGATCGAGGCGTGTCGATAGCAAAGAGAACTGTCAGCAGTGACAGCTTGAAAAGTTAACAGCCCTTAGGTTTTCATTATAATGTTTGAACGTCCTTTATATTGGCTTGACCTTTATGTGTGTATGTATGTATGGCCATACATTGCCTGGGAATATGCCATAGTAGCCACGCTTGCAAATTTTTAGCTAGTTTTTTATTTTTTGTTAATAACAAAAAAAAATACTTCGCTAACATAAGACGTTGTTCCTGGTTTGTTTCCGTCTATCGCCTCTTACGACACGGGACGATAAAGGGTAGTGAATATTCTTACACAGCCATTACCTGATTCACGGATTAACAGTGTTATAATGTAACTATGATGGGAATCGTTACCATTATAAACAACTCTGCAACTGTGTAATGTTTTATATTGGAACGAAATTCCTTATCGGACGGTACGGGTTTGACGGATGGAAGCTAGGCGACAAAAAGAGTAAGATTTTTTCGTCACTATCCCTTCTGTCATAGTGTATTTTATTTTAAATGACGCTTCATTTTGATAGTCGCTAGTAATACGTTTATTTGTATTTGTTAATCAATAATATAATGCGTTTATCAATAATAAGGAACTTCGTTACAACCGAGTGTTCCACGACACTCACGCATGTTTTTATGATAACATTTCGTAACCAAAAGTGAGATACTAATATTTTTGGAATGTAGTTCCTTATCGGACGGTACGGGTTTGGCGGATGGGAGCTAGGCGACAAAAAGTGTAAGATTTTTCGTCGTACTCCTTGTATCATAGTCTATTTTATTTTAAATGACGCTTCATTTTAATAGTCGCTAGTAATACATTTATTTGTATTTGTTAATCAATAATATAATGCGTTTATCAATAATAAGGAACTTCGTTCAAGCCGAGTGTTCCACGACACTCACGCGTGTTTTTATTTTATAAAATTGAAATGACAAGCGAACTTACAATCCATGTGATGGTAAGTGGCTAATGCAGACCATGGACAACTGACCAGCTTTAAACAAAGACGGCTACAGAAGCATTGTCATCTCTGTGTGTAGTGTTTGCATTTATATAGTATAGAGTAAATATTGTTATTTGTTTATTTACTCATAATTTACCATGTACAAATACACAAACATACATTTATATATAAGTCACTGTCTCGAGCGCACCGCGTCAATTACACGAGAGCCTCGGGCGAGAGTGGACGTGTTAGTTAAGTGCGTGCCGAGCCTGTGTTACACTACAGTGATTAGAGAAGATAGCAGACAATACACTGTGCATTAAGATGGAATACTTCAGATCGGAATACAGCAGTGCATGCACTGCTTCTGGCAGCAGAGATATAATATACTTATTTTTTAATAGAATAAGGGTAACAAACGAGCGCACAGTTCACATCTACATCTATTTTCGGCTAATAAATGAAATGATGCATTATCACACCTGAGTACTAAGATGGAATATCTCGTTTCCAGTTGAAGGAGTATCTTGTTCTCTACACGCACTATACTAAACACAGCAGCATTAAATTGCTATTTTACGCTGGTATTCTGTGAGAGCGTGGTCTTTCCCCGGTCGACCTATTTATGATAAACATAGCTGCAGCATGACTCTACCACGTACAAACTTATAAATAGATGTCGACTAGTTTTTGATACTGATACATTTACACAATTCTACCAAACGTCATACGTCAAGAAAAAGCCAAACACGATTCCCACTAAAAGCTAATAAAAAAGGTACTGAGAATCTGATAATCATATAATACCAAACTACATACGCCAAAACGATCCTTCCACGATCCTACCAGCGTTAAACAATAACATGTGGGGCCAAATAAATAGCCATTAAAAAGTCCAAAAAAAAACTAAGTATTAAATACCTGATATATTTATAATTTTGATATTTTAAATATATCGCATTTAAAATATCAAAATTATCTTATTTTTACAATTAGGAACGTCATTTAATTAATTTATAAACAATCGCAATAAAAATCAGGGGAGTAATTAGGAAACTGTTTTGGGTGCTTTAGTAGTTTTAGCAGCAGTGGCACCTATTTCGCTCGCATGACCCGCACGTGGCTTCAAGAAAATTAATGCTTCTCCTAGTCTTGTTTATTATAACAATCTATTCTATTATACTTTTTTAAATGTTGCCTAAGATTTGCTCCTGTATCATGGAGGCTGTTTACATTCATTAATTGCACGAAGACAAGCTTCTAACCCGGAACAGTTATTTGTAGACCATAAAAATATTTGTTCTCTGCGGGTTTCGAACTCGTAGCCCTCAGTGTCGTGACTCAATGCCAAGCCACTGCGCTACGGAGCTATCAATAAGTATACCACTTAAACTAGTGTAGTTACGAAATGTACGTAAGTTATTCGAGCAACCCGGGTTCGACCCCTGCCGGCAACAATGTTATTGTTGATTGCAATTTAAAATGCTGATTTATCACGTGCTCGATGTTGAAGGAAAACGTGGTTCGGTAAAACCTGTATGTCTTATAAAATAAATTATTAGTCATGAAAAGTTTACCAATACGTATTAGAGCAGTATGGCGGATATTCCTCTTAAAAACGAGAGGAGGCCTTTGCCTAGCTTTGGGACGTATATAGGCTGAAACTTTACTTTTCTACATTTAATATGTCGATAATTAATCGATAATTCAATATATTAGGGATTTAAAAATGTATCAACTAAGACCCACGTGCCAAGTACGAATCGGACTTGCGCATGTAGGGTTCCGTACCATCGTAAAACACGTTTCTAGTAGGTAGCTATCTTTAATTTTTAATTTATTTTCATTTTTATCATTTTTGTTGTTATCGCGGCAACAGAAATACATATTCCGTGAAAATTTTAACTGTCTACCTTTAGCGGATCATGAGATGCAGTCCGCTGACAGACATACGGACGAACAGATGGACGGACAGCAGGAGCTTAGTGATAGCGTCCCCTAGGATACCCTTTGGGTAGGGAACTCTAAAAAACGTGTCTTACCTATTTTTAAGAGCACGTCCTCCCCCACACAATAGCCTACGCTATCACTGCCACCACTAAAACCAATCCTTTAATTCAAATTACGTTAATTTAATTTTATTCAAAAATTACGGAAAACAAAAAAAAACTATTTCAAAAGTTAAGCGTTTATATTTCAGCCAACGACAACTGTTTCTAGATTCTGTCTTCGCGCTTTATCTACCTACTCTAGAATACTGACCACGTAAAGGGCGGCCAATTGCATTGCTCCGATTTGTTACGTAGTATATTATATGGAGAGGAGATCTGGTAAGACATATAGGAAATCTTTTTTTTATAGGATAGGGGTGACAAACGATCACACAGTCCACCTGATGGTAAGTGGTTGCTGCGGCCCATACACATCTACATCTATCCTCTATTACAAATCAAAATGCAGATGCGTTGTCACCCGCGAGGACTAAGATGGAATGCCTCATTTTCAGTAAAAAGGGCCTCCGGCCACCTACACTCACATAACGAAACGCAGAGGTAAACCTCTACTTCACGCTGGTATTCTGTGAGGTCGTGGTACCACTCCGGTTCGAGCCGGCCCATCCGTGCGACAGCAAAAGCTGCCGCGTGGCTCTACCACTGTTAAAAAATCTATGGATACAAGTTGCTTAGGACCGTGCTTTGTGACATTCCGTGGGGGAAGCCTATGTTCAGCAGTGGACTTGTGAAGGGCTGTAATGATGATGATGAATTTGTTACAGGTCTGCTTAATAGCGTGGTCGCTGCGACAGCGTTTTTTTATATTCTACCAAGCCAGCGCTTATCTACGATCCCACCTGATGGTAAGTGGTGATGTAGCCTAAGATTGTGAAGCGCACTGACTTAACAAAAGCCTATTCACTCTTGTCTTGAAGACACCCACACTGTAATCGGATGGAAAGACAGATGCTGGCAACTTATTCCACTCGTTTGCTGTACGCATGATGAACGACGTGGCGAACCGTTTGGTTCGAATGCGTGGTAAGTCAACAATGAAAGGGTGGAGACTGGCTGAACGTCTGGTTGTCCGATGGTGGAAAGGAGAGGGTGGAATTAAATTATGTAATTCCTGCGCACACTCTCCGAAATGCATCCTGTAAAAAACTGAAAGGCTGGCTACTTTACGTCTGTGTTCGAGGCTGGTAAGATTGGTTTTAACCAAATTCGGGTTACCAATAAGCCTCTTAGCACGCCTTTCCACTGAGTCCAAAGCTCCTAGGTGGCATTTTGCAGCACCAGCCCATATATGGCAGCAATACTCCATGCACGACCGGACTTGCGCTTTATATAAAGTAAGCAGCTGTCCCGGCGTGAAGTATCGCCGCACCTTTGCAAGGACTCCCAGCTCTCTTGCAGCTGCTTTGGCCTTGGACTCAATGAACCGCCCGAAGTTCAAATTTGAGGATATTTCAAACCCTAACAACTGAAGGCGGTCGGTATACTTCAGTGATACATTTCGGAAAGAAAGAGCCAAGGTGAGCTGGCTCCTTTTTGCAGTGAAGAGACACGCTTGTGTTTTGGATTGGATTCACAAGATTGGCATCGCGCCAATCGGAGACTGCCTGTAATATGAGATTCACACGCTCTACCATAGCTTCTCTTTCGGACTGGATTTGATCCCGAATGGCCCGAGGACTTGATTGGTATCTCTCAACAACTGTGCTATCGTCTGCATACCCATAGATACCGGGCATAAGCAGATCATTTATATGCAGCAGGAAGAGAGTTGCGGAAAGAATGGACCCCTGAGGAACACCGGCGTTAGTCGCCATAGGATCGGATGAGCAGCCATCGACGACGACCCGGAGATATCGTTCACTCAGAAAGTCCTTTACCCATTCAATCAGACCAGGAGATAAGCCGTACGTTGGAAGCTTACCCAAAAGGCTATTGTGCCAAACTCTGTCAAAGGCCTTCGAGACATCAAGGGAAACAGCAAGTGCTTCCCCACTGTTCTCGAGTGCCTCACCCCATACGTGTGTGGCATACGCTAGAAGGTCCGCAGCTGACCGACTTCGGCGAAACCCATATTGCCGGTCACTAAGGAGGTCATTCTGTTCTAGGTATGCCATTAAGCGGGCATTCAATATACGCTCCATAATCTTGCAGAGTATAGAGGTAATTGAGATTGAACGATAATTGGCAGGGTCGGCGCGGCTGCCTTTTTTTGGAACAGGTTGCACGTTGGCCAGCTTCCAGGATTTTGGCACTATTCCATAAATGTAATAATCACTGCGTGATTTTAATACTCAATCTCTTGGGTATTGAAAGAAAGAAAGAAAACGCGTTAATTTCAGTTAAAGATTACATACAAAGTATATTATATTTATTTCTTTTTTGTTTAGGTGGCAGGGCCATGCCGCAGCTATATTACTGGTAGAGTTGTAGCATGAATGGGTCGACTCAACCGGGGAAGGACCGCGTTCTCACAGAATAGCGGCTTGATGCTGCTGTGTTTCGTATGGTGAGTGTAGAGAACCGGAGACCCTCTTTAAGGGAAACGAGGCATTCCATCATAGTCGTCACTATGACAACGCATCTGGATTTAGAATGTATACACTATACGCCACAGCAACTACTTGCCATCAGGTGGACTGTGTACTCGTTTGCCACCCTTATCCTATAAAAGAATATAATTAAGGCGATTCGAGTTTATGTAACAGGCTATATAAGTCACATAGCAGTGTCCTGCGTCTTTCTAAGAAGAACAAAAAAATAAAAATATAGTAAAAAAATATGTCCAAAGTTTGAAAATGGAACTGTTTGTGTATGTATTTTATTCATTTGTCATTTGTTTACGATTTGGCGGCAAATTGAAAATTGTCTGCGTCACGTCAGCATGAATTTAACGGGAGAAAATTTTCGTACAATGATTTTTATGACTTTCGATGTCATTTAAGTAAAGAAGAAAGTTATAATAGACTTCGATTCTTCTTTCTTCTTTCTTCGAGTCTTTCACGATGAAGCCCCATCTCGTGATACTGTTTACAACTGGTTTTATGAGTTTAAACGTGGTCGCACTAATTTCACCTATAATCTGCGTGAGGGACGGCCTTCTACGGCTACGACTGAAGATAACAACAGTGTTGTGCAGCGTACGATGGAGACTGACAAAAGAATGACTTATCAGCAGATTCGGAAAAGCTTAGGCATCGATATGAGTCAAGTGCACAAAATGCTCTATGAACATTTAGCGGTCAGAAAGCTTTGTGCCCGGTGGATACCTCATAAATTGACAGAGGCCCAAAAACTCTGTCGTGTTGATTGGTGTCGTGAAATGGTTGAAAGCTGTAACGGAGATGACTGAAATGCTGTGTTCAACATACTTACCGAGTGACGAAAGTTGGATTTATTGTTATGATCCTGAAACTAAAAGACAGTCTGCTGTCTGGGTGTTTCATTCCAAGTAGTTGCCAACTAAAGTGAAGACAGGTCGAAGCGTGGGAAAAAGTATGGTGGCCTCGTTCTTAGGAAGGACAGGTCATTACGTAACAATTGTTTTAGAGGATCGAAAAACAGTTACTGCAGAATGGTGCATTAAAAATTGTTTTCCACTTCTCTTAGAAAAAGTTAGGGAGAAACTACCTCGCAGTAGGATCCTTCTTCACCACGATAACGCCTCGTCGCACACCGCCAAGCAAACAATCGACTACTTGACGACGTCAGACGTGGAATTACTAGGTCAACCGCCCTGTAGCTCCGACCTCGCAACTTACCGCGATTTTTATTTATTTCCAAAAATAAAAGAAAAACTTTGAGGAAAACGTTTTATAGACGCCGAGGAAGCAGTGGCTGCATTTCAAAATGCCGTCGAAGAGACCCTTAAGGACGAGTGAGCAAAATGCTTTTCTCAGTGGTTCCATCGGATGCAGTGATGTATTGATGTAAATGGACACTATTTTGAAAATATATAATAAAACTAACAACTTGCTAGTTTGTTCAGTTTTTGATTTTCTAAGAACTTTCAGTATCACTCTCGTATAGGCGATGAACTTGTATTTTTTTTTACACAGAGGCAAATTAAAAAAGGGAAATTTAGTTACATTTCTAAACCATATACAGTACAATATTATATTATATTAATACATTGTAAATAAAAGCATTTTATAAAAGAAATATTCTCTGCTGGGCACACGCCTCCCCTTATTTCTGAGAGGGTTTTAGGACCATAAAATGCCTCAATGCGTATTGGCGGACTTTACATGTCTAAGAAATATTTTATATTTTTATTTTTTATGAAGGTTTCCTCACGATGTTTTCCTTCACCGCTGAACACCTGGTAAATCAGCACTTAAAATTGCAATTAACAATTTTGCCGCCGTTGGACTCTGATATCCCCCAACATTGGTGCCAGCGGATATCGAACCCGGGTTGCTCGTGTACCGTGAATTTACAGCAAGCGCTAATCTACTAAGCTACCACTGCTCTGTATGTTATAATAAATTACGTAAAACATAAAGAACCCAAATAATATATGAATTCAACTTGTCATATCATTTAGGGACAGATTTAATTCCTTCTTATTGTATAAAAGTCTTTAAAGTGACTACGAACTTAAATTTTAAACCACTTTAAAATGAAAAAAGTTTTTTTTTATAGAAGAGGGGGCAAAAGAGCATGCGGCTCACCTGATGGTAAGTGACTACCGCCGCCCATGAACAACCGCAACACCAGGGGAATTGCAGATGCGTTGCCGGCCTTTTATTTATTTATTTTATTTATTTATTTATTTTGCATAATGTGTGTGTTTTACAGTTGTTATAGAAAATATAGTACAACACATTAACCATTTCTGGTGTACAAAATTATTGAATTTTACAAACATTAAGTATACCATTATGAATTAAAATTACAAAAAAAAATACATAAATTGCATAATAAATAGCATAAACAAAAAAAAATGAAAGTGACCTAATTAAAAAAAAAACATTTACTACTATTTGCATTGTCAAATCATTAATTATTATAATTTCATGTCACATTATAATATATAATTACCAAAATATTATTATTAAAAAAAATAAAGTCAGTTATTGTTTTTCCAACAAGTCGCTAACCGAATAAAAAGATTTATTAACTAGCCACTTTTTCAACTCGTTCCCGAAACGCTTCCTTGGTAGTGATTTTATATTATTGGGTATTGCGTTAAACACTTTTATACACATTGCATAGCAATTTCTCTGATAATTTACTGTTTTTGGTATTTTATCAATGACTAATTTATCTGGATTCCTTAGAGGTTTGGACTTGATAATATCTCCAGCAGTTGTAAACAGCTCAGAATTATTTTTCACAAATTTTGCTGTTTCAAAGATGTATATGCAAGGAAGTGTTAACACTTTTAAATTTATAAATATAGGTTTGTACGATTCATGGGGGGCCATACTACATATTGCACGTAGACATTTTTTTTGCACAATGAAAACTTTATTGATGTCTACAGAATTTCCCCATATTATTATACCGTAGCTAAGTATACAATAAACGTATCCGTAATACGCCATAAGAGCTGTTGATTGCGATGCCGTCTTTGTGAGGTTCCGTAATATGTAAACAAAGCGGTTAAGTTTATTACATATTTTTTCTATGTGAGTTTTCCAGTTACAAAATGTTTTACTTTTCTTGTACTTGTTTTATTTGTTCGCCATTGTATACAATATTTAGCTTTATTTCATTATTATTTTTATTAAAAAATTGTATTAACTTTGTTTTGCATATATTTATGTGTAAATTATTATGTTCTAACCATTCAATTATAAATTTTAAAGAATTATTAATGTCATATACAAATTTACCAATGTCAGATTTTTTATTACATGTCATTAGCATAGCAATATCATCTGCAAATAAAGTCAATAAATTATTCGTTGCATAAGAGATATCATTAATATAAAATAAAAACAAAAGTGGACCAAGTACACTGCCCTGTGGCACGCCATATCCATTAATTAGGTACGGTGATTTATACTGCTCAAGTTCTTTATTATAATTTAACCTTGAAATTTCAACACTTTGTTTTCGATCTTTAAGATATGATTCTATCCAATTTAATGCCGGTCTGCGAATGCCTAAGTTGTCGAGTTTATTTAGTAGAAGTTTGTGTGAAACGAAATCAAAGGCTTTACTCATATCTATGAATATTACTGAAGTGTGATTTTTGTCATCTAAATTATTAACAACATTTTTTACAAGATGAAAACATGCATGGGTAGTTGATTTATTGCTTTGGAATCCAAATTGTTCATTTATTATTATATTAAATTTTGAGGTGAATTCTATTATTCGCTTGTACATTGCTTTTTCAAATATTTTGGAAAAAATAGGCACTAAAGTTATGGGGCGATAATTACACATATTACGTTTATCATCTTTTTTTATGGAGCGGTTTTACTATAGATTTTTTTAAACTATCTGGAAAATTGCCATTAGTAAAAGAAAGATTAATGAGGTAGGTTAAAATGTGTACTAATTCTTTACTGCAACATTTTATTATTTTCGTGGAAACTGAATCATATCCCACTGCGTTTGTGTCATTCAATGACCTTATTATATTCATCACATCGGCATAACCATATGGTTTCAAAAAAATACTACTAGATATAGTAGTTTTATTTGTGCTAATATATTTATTAGTGGGAGATCTATTAATAAGACTAATGAAATATTAATTAAATGACTCGGCGATTTTAGTAGGATCTGTAGTTAATTTATTGTCAACCTCTATTCCATTTATAAATAAGTCTTTATTATTTTTATAATATCCCTGTTTAACGACTTTCCACGCAGCTTTACACTTATGTTTTGATTTTTTCACAAATTTATAGTTATTAATTTTTTCAGAAAGGCGAAAACATTTTTTAAGGAGCTTTGTGTATTTTATGTATTTAATTTTGTTTTCATTACTATTGTGTTTGTAATATTGTAACTGTAGTTTTCTTTTCGTTTTACAACTAATCTTTAAGCCTTTAGTCAACCACCTAGGCTTAGATGGTTTGTTCAGAATTTTAATGCGCGTCTGAGGGAAGCACAATTCATACATTAGCAGGAACATTTCATGAAATTTATCAAATGCAATATTTATGTCATTTTCACTATAAACATGTGACCAATTTATACTACACAAACATTCATGAAATTTTGTAATATTATCTTCACAGTAGTCCCTTTTGAAGATAAAGTAATGTCTCAAAGGGCTACAGATTTGTTTTTCTACAGGTATATGTAGCATTTGCGCTGTATTGTGGTCTGACAATGCTAATTCCAATAGTTCCCCGTGAGCATTGTAGATGTTACTAATTATATGATCTATACATGCATTACGTCTTGTAGGTTTGTCAATGTGAGTTATTAAATTATAGTTCAATAAAATATCCAAAAAAATATTATTTGTGCTACTATTTTTCAGAGTATTTATATTAAGGTCTCCTGCTATAATTATTTTCTTTTTATTCTGTTCGGTTAAGTGATGCAAAAACGTGTTAAACTTATGTAAAAATAATTGAATGTTAGAGCTGGGTGTTCTATATAAATATATGACGACGATTTTGTGGTTTATTATTTCAATCCCACAACATTCAAAAGATTCGTCAGTAGCATATTTTTTAGGTATTTCTAGATTTTTATATTGCAAGTTCAGTCTTACTAATATACATACACCTCCTCTATTATGTTTCTTATGCCTGCAGTATATTGATGCTACACTATAGTTATTAATACTTACGTTTGATTCACACCCCTTTGGAATGAAGGTTTCTGATAGACAAACTACGTCGGGGCGAATTTGGATAAGAGCCTCCTCGAGCAGTTTTTTCTTACTGTAAATGCTAGCTATATTTTGATGCATCAGTTTCAGTACATGCTTACTAGTGCTGGGTACGAAAAAACGTGTGTGGCTTAGTTTTAGATTTAGGTGGTAGTACTGTAAAGTATGATGTTATTTTTTTGCTGTTTTTTTGTTGGCGTTTTATGAATTATGTTTGGAATATGTAAGAAGTAGGATGTAATTTTAGTCTGTGTTTTTATTGGCGTATTACGACGTACGATTTTTAGTAGTTATTTTCAGTATATTATTAAGTTTCCATTCATTTAAGTACATATTTGTGCGAATCCCTAAAACTAATACAAGACACTCTTTATCTATTGTTTTCAGAAAGCTACTTAGCTCTATCATTACTTTATAAGGGTTTTTATCATGTTCTCCAACACTTAAAACAATACAGTCCTTTGATGTGACATTATATAATTGGCATGTTTTCAAAATTTCTTCAGTGTCTGCTTTTGGTTTGATAAATGACTCAATTTGATAATGTTCGTAAGGTGTATTCATTCTTGATGTTCTTAACAAATTTGCCAATCCTATACATTGTTGTCCTCCAGTTATATATAATGTTTTTTTATGAAGTACGGAAGATAATTTCGACGATGTTTTATAGTTTGGTTGTATTTGGGTGAATGTTTCATTGCTTTGTTGTATTTCGGGGGAACTGTTAATTCCGGATATGTTGGTAAGTTGTTGATTCTGCATATTATTTTTGTTTTCTAAAGATGATTTTAGCCCGGTTTCAAACTCACGCTCTTTATCAAATGTTATGTTTGATGCACAAGCAATTGTTTGATTTATGTTATTTCTTGTAATATATCTTTTTTTTTTATTTGTTGAGGGTACTGTTCTCTTTAAGTGCTGTACTGGACTTTTGCATATAGTTCTTAGTGTATTATTTTGGGTAATTAACTTGTTTATTTCTTTTTTTAACTGGCAATTTTCTATAATTACATTTTCTAACTCATTTTGTGTGCTGTGCAATTGTGAAGTTAAATTGTTTATTTTCTGTTTTAATTCATCTATAAGAGTATCCTTATGTAAATGTGTAGACAGGTCAAAACTTCTTTGTACCATTTCTGAATCCGCGGAACATGAAGATACGTTAAGTCCGTCGTTATCTAATGATTCACAAGATTTGGATTTAAATATTTTTTTAGGTCTTAAAGTAATGTTTTCATACTCCTCTTCCATCTTTTGTGGATATAGAATACTAATATACGTTATTAACAAATGTCTTGAAGAGCGAATTTGAGATTTATTGGTTATACTAAATTAGTCACATTAGTTCCTTTTGTTGGCACCTATGGATTGAGTATTGTAATGAAGCAAGTAGGTTTATGATGCAACGCCCTCTGTTATGGAGGTTAAGAAATGAGACATTTACACTGCGCCCAATTTGTAAACTTTTTTGACATTAAAAAACAATTTTATTCTCAATAACTATTTTTTAGAATTCGAAATTGAATTTTAAGAATTGTAGAAAAAAGTTATAGTAACAAATGTGAAGCAGTCGACGGGATTTGAACGTACGAAACTGCTATTAGTTAAAAAATTTCGACGTATAACTTGTATACCACGGAGCTGCGGTGTCGCTTGCGAAATACAGCAAAAGTTTAACTATATTATTAAGGGCTATTGTTTTGCATAACTTGTCAATAGTTCAAAGTTCAGATTCATAAAACATTTCACACTACCGTTGAAAACGAAAAATAAAGTAACACTATTTTGATGATTTCAGTAAAGATCGCTTTTCCAGGTTTATAATAATTACTTTGTTGTAAATAATATAATAATCTTCTAGTGTCAATACCAATAGTCACATAACGTTTTGAGTACACCTTGATATGATACAGTTCACTTTTTCTCACACTGTTATTATTTAGATAATTCGATAAAGTTCACTTCTATAGGTTTCTATTTATTACCAAGTTTAAAATTTTGCATTTAATGTTTCCTTTAACACTTCCACGATAATATATATTATATATTTTATAAATTGTTTTAGTAAAAAAAAAACTGATTATTACGGTTTCGCTGTATTTGCAAACAATGTCACTTTAACTTCACAGTTTTTACTTTACTTTTGTTTCATTTTCCGACGATTTATGTTCAATTTTTTATTTTTTAAAAGATTTAATACGGACTGATATGAATTTCGCGCCTTATGTAAACGACGGTAGATCAAGAAGCAAATTTAGAAAGTAACACCTTTCTAAATTTGCTCTTTTCTTGAAGGTTCCTAAGTCGTATCGGTCCGGAAAACTCGCTGGTGGTAATTGATTCCACAAGGAAGTCGTGCGAGGGAGAAAACTTCTTCTAAATCGCACAATGGCGGACCACCAATCATCCAGATCGTATGGATGGTAACGCGAGTTTTGTCACGATGTGGGATGGTGAAATTGAGCGGGTGGAATTAATCCGAACAATTCCTCAGAGCACTCCGCGTAATAGATGGGATAAAAAACGCAAAGAGATGCAACATCTCTACGCAGTGCCAGTGTATCGAGCCGATCAGAAAGAACTCGGTCGTTGACGATTCGAACAGCTCTGCGCTGGATGCGGTCAAGTGAAATGAGCTGGCACAGGGGTGCCCCGGCCCAGAGATGAGAACAGTATTCCATGTGAGGCCGAACTTGCGCTTTGTAAAGTTGCATGCGATGTGCCGGCATGAAATACTGTCTCGCTTTACTGAGCACGCCAAGCTTTTTAGAGGCCAATTTGGCCTTCCCTTCCAAGTGACCACTAAACTGCACACTACTCGATATGTCGACGCCAAGGATTCCGATGTTAGCTGAGGCAGCAAGGGGAGTGCCTTGAAACTGAGGAGATACGACAAAGGGGTTCTTTTTAGCGGTAAACACGCAAACTGGGGATTGAACTGGACTAGATTTAGTTGCCCCCAATCCGAGACATTGTTAAGCAAAGACTCGACTTCAGACACAAGTTTGTCCCGGTACTCTGCGACGTTTTCCCGAGAAATATTGGCACGGCCGGTATATAAGGCATCACCAGTGCTATCGTTCGCATAGCAATGAGTGCTACCAGTTTACAACATGTCATTGATATGCAGGAGAAACAGCGTTGGTGATAGCACTCAGCCTTGTGGAACACCAGCGTTGATAGGCTTGAAATCAGAACATACACCGTCTACTACGACCTTGATGCTCCGATCAGCAAGGAAACTGGTGATCCATTTGCACAATTTCTCGGGAAGCCCATAGGAAGGAAGCTTCGAAAGAAGCGCTTTGTGCCAGACCAGATCGAAGGCCTTCGCTATGTCTAAACTAACGGCCAATGCCTACCCCTTGGACTCTACTGCCTCCGCCCATCTATGAGTCAGATAGACTAGAAGATCACCAGCTAATCGACCCCGATAAAAACCGTACTGGAGGTCACTAATCAGCTGGTGATCTTCAAGGTTCCTCATGAGCTGGCAGTTTATAATGGATTTCATTCTTTTGGAGAACAAGGAGGTGATGGCGATAGGCCAGTAGTTTGACGGGTCTGAGCGGTCGCCTTATTTGATGAATCGGGTAGTCCAAAGCTGTCTTCCATGAATTCGGGACTACGCCTTGGGAGTAGGAGTACCGGAAAAGACGCGTTAAAACCGGTGCCAACTCCGGATCACACGTCTTCAGCACAATGGGAGGGACTCCATCGAACCCACTCGACTTGCTGATGTCCAGGGAGAAGAGTGCTTTGCAAACCGAGTGCTGTGTAAATCGTACATTCGGCATGGACCACTCACATCGCGGGATGGTCGGCGGTATGTTCTCCCCGTCATCTAGAGTCGAGTTGGACGCAAAGAGAGAGCTCAACAGATCGGCTTTCTCCTTTGCGGCATGGGCCATTGAGTCGTCCTCTCTGTACAGAGATGGAAGAGATGGCTGACAGAAGTTCCCTTGGACAACCTTCGCGAGAGACCAGAATGCACGGGTTCACGAAGGAAGGCGAACTAGTTTCTCGCCAATTCTTTCGTTGTGCTCAGACCTTGCCTTGCAAAGATGCTTTTGTAAGACCTGGAGGCGGAATTATACTTCTTTTTAAATGCGCTGGTGTTTAGATCCCGAGACGTTGATGCGTCAGCCCAGGCCAGGTAGCACTCCTGCTTATAGCGTGATGCTATTTTACAGGAGCAACTAAATCATGGGTGTGATCTACCTCCGATGGGCATCACAGAGGATGGAATAAAAAGTTCCAAACCTGAAGTACCACATCAGCAACAGAATCGTCAACAACACTGGGATCTTCCGGCGAGAAGCAAACCCCCCAAGTGTAGGATGCAAAAAAAGACCGCATCCCGTCCCAATTGGCTGACTTATAGTGCCAAACACGGCGGCAAGCTGCAGATCGCAACTGCGATTGGAGCGTGAGTGGCACCGTATTCCGGATCAGGCAATGGTAAGAAGAGCTCAGGTGGGCATCGACGGAGACCTAAAATTGTCAAGGATCTCGATCTTTGCGGATGGGATCTGTTGTAGCTAGGAATCTGTAGCCATTTGGACGTGTTCTATGAGTCGGTCTGTTTCGGCATTACCGCTATGGGACCTATAGAGGCACCCGTAGACGCGTGGATGGTCGTCGTTATCTACGCGTAGCCAAATAATAGACAGGTCCGAACCTTTAAGACTGCCGAGGCGTCGAGAACAGATGTCCTCTCTGACGTTTATGCAAACTCCAGCCCGGGGCACGAAGGAGTGTTCTAATTTGTACCCCGGGTAGGAGAGATATGAAGTATCAGCCAGAGAGGACACCTGAGTCTCGGTTAAAAAGAGCAAGGCAAGCCGGCTTCACCGTCTCTAGATGGTAATGGACAGTGTTAATTTGCCCCCCCCCCCCCCCCCCCCAGAATACGCGGGGCAGCCTGAGCACCCACGCTCAGGAGTGGAGTAGTTTGGTCGTGAATGCTCAGCGAGGGATTCTCCAGTGTTGCTGGTATCCTCCTGGGGTAATCTTTTATTTAATTCCACTACCATGTTGATGGGGGGAGGGGGAATTAGGCCACCGGTTACCTGCACTCACCAAGCGCAACGCCTTAACCTCTACTTCACGCTGGTATTCTGTGAGGTCGTGGTACCACCCCGGTTCGAGCCGGCACAACCGTGCGACAGCAAAAGCTGCCGCTTGGTTCTACCACTATTAAAAATAAATATGTATGTTATGAAATATGTAATAAGCACAGTAAAAATATTTAGTAAGACTAGGTTTTTCTATAGAATAAGTAAAACACAACGAGTACACAATCTCCGAGATGGTAGGTGCATGCTGAGGACCATAAATACCTACATATATCATCATTCTCAACAGAATCAAAACTTAAATATACGTGTTGTCCCCTGAGGACAAAGAATGTCTCGTTACCAGTTAAAAGGATCCCCTCCTGCTCCATACGAAACACAGCAGCATTAAGCTGCTATTTGACGCTGGTGTTCTGTGAGAGCGTTGTCCTACCCCGGATGAGCCAACCCCATTCGTGCTACAACCATAGTAAAGCTGCAGCGTGGCTCTTCCACATATAATATATATGGTGATATGATTTCATTATAATGATGAGGTGTGTGAGTGAGGTGAGAGGATGATATTGATCTTTTTAAATTGAACGTATTGAGTAAGAATTGTATGATATAAAACCACGGAAAATTACAATGGCTGCAATCTGGAGCCGTAGGCATGATATTTCGACATTTTTATGGTACATTGACTTTCATTCTTAAACTGTATAAAATGTAACATTTTTTTAAATTCCTCCTTCTTTGTCGAGGTAGGAATCTCCTAGTAAAAATATACAATATGTAACAAAACCCTGTGGTTCCCGTTAAGTGCGTTATCAGAATCAGTATTCAAACGCATAGAAATAACTTTAATTCAGAAAACAAGACATAAAAATAATCAAATTAAATGTAAATACGTTAAATAACGTTTTTTATAAAAAAAAAAATATTTGAAAATTGTATGTGGATTCATTACCTCTGCATGGAATAATAACGCGCCAAAGCGGCCAACGGCGGCAGCAAACATAAAACGCGCGCAAATCAAAGGAATACGCTTGTTGCCGACATTTGTTCCCTCGGTGGAGACGCTTCTTGCAACATTTTGAAACAAATGTCGTCAACTTTTGTTGATTTGTCAACATGTGGGAAACATAAATGTTGTCAACATTTTTGGTGGAGACGCGCCTTAAGACATACGTATTACGGCGATTCGTCTTGAGACGTTGCTTAACTTTGTATGGGAAAAAAGTACAAACATTACACCGCCTCAATACAAACATTTAGAGATGAGGTTGCTCACGCGAACGTGTTAACATAGACATTTTTTATCAATCGTTGATAAACAACCCCTATTTTTATATATTTTATGGACTACTGAATTATAACAAAATTTTATGTTTATTAAACTTTCCATGTTTTTTAATAACTATTTGGTACGCAGAAGAAATACGGGATCAAAATAAGTCGGTCGGCATATATCAGACGCTACCTATGCGCGCGTAAATTTTGGGATTTTTCCTATATCCTTTGACGACGAGCAGGTAACGGGTTTGAGTTTAGAAAAGCGCGCGAAATGCCGCTTATTTTATAGTAATTTTATTTTGTTTATTATATTCTTTTAATGTGGATCTATTTAAAATTACTTTCGGTTACATATTCTTTTTCGAATAGTTTCATATGAAAAATACATGTGAAATTTGTCTTAAAAATAATTGCAAGTCTAATGAATCGTTAATGGCTCTTATTATATTACTTATTATAACTTTTTTTTTATATTTTCCCCAGACTTATTTAGTAATAAAGTGGAAATTTATAACATTTTTATAGGATATGGTGACAAACGAGCACACAGTCCAACTGATGGTAAATGGATGCAGTGAACCATAGATATCTACACCTATCCTCAATAAAGAATCAAAATGTAGATGCGTTGTCACCAGTGAGGGCTAAGATGGAATGCCTCTTTTCCAGTTAACAGGATCTCCAGTTCTTTACACTCACTATACGAAACACAGCAGTATTAAGCTGCTATTTTACGCTGGTATTCTGTGAGAGCGTGGTCCTTCCCGTGTCGAGCTGACCCATTCGTGCTACAACTATACTACTAATATAGCTGCAGCATAGCTCTACCACATAAACGTACATAAGTATTGAATAACAATAAGTATTAGCGGCAAAAGAATATCTACTACTATCCCCTGGGTGTGGTAAAAGGCGGCAGAGTGAAACCAAAAGACGTCCTAGCAACACTAGATCTAAAGTAAAACACTGCGATTGCCAACCCGCCTGCCAAAAGTAGAAACTATGGCTGATATACCCACTTATGAGGTTATCTGTGGGGACGCCTATAGTTGACTTTAATAGATTGTAATGAATTAATGAACAACGTATGTTTGATCTCAACACCTACCTAATTTCGGAAACTTAAAATTTGTCAAAATATCTTCATTTACGTAGCGGGATTATGGGTTTTTCTCGTTAAGTGACTTCGTAAAATAATTTTATACGATATTATTATAAAATATAAAATAAATAAGAACATTTTAAATATTATTAGGTATTCATTTTTAAAAACTCTTTTCATTGTTATTTCTATTATATATAAATTTAAATTTTCGGAGAATTACTTTGTCTAGATAGATATAACGATTTACACAAAAACCTTGAGGATGCTCGCGTCGTGCAGCTGCTCGCTTTGTGGCGGCCGTGTCAGTGACCTCACAGCTGACGTAGGCAATATGTCAGCACGTGTCGGTAAGTTCAGAAGCAAATAACATTTTTACAAATATTAAATTTAGTAAGATATCTGATTAGAAACTCTAAAATCCTATTTAAAGCAAACAAAAAAAATCAATATCATAATTTCTATGCCTATGTGTACACATATACGTCCATGAGACGATCAACGGGGTTTTTGTTATATACTGTATATAGCAAGTATCAAGAATTCGATATTTAATCCAGATAGTTTAGTTGGACTTCCAACTTTTATTTCTCACGAGATTGTGTCTGTTCTACTTAGAACAGACACAATTTCGTGAGAAATAAAAGTAACGCAAAAGTTTAGTAGAGCAAAGTAGTTGAAATACGTCCGAATAAAATCGAAGTAAAATTGAGGACTCCAGAACACTAACCCAAACAAGAGAACTATTGTTTACTGTAGCGAACTTGTATCGTGAAATGCTATTAGTGTTAAATAAATAAAGTTGAAGTGAATTAAATGAATTTGCCGTATGGTAGCTGCGTAAGGAATGAATTACCGCATTTCATTATTTAGATATCGTAAGAGGTGACTAATTGAAAATAGCAGAAAAATATGTCTTTCGATAAACGGTGGTGTGCCATCCTATTTACACCAGATGTAAGATATCTAGATTGGATATGCGTTGCCGGCCTTTTAGGCTCTTTCGTTGTAGGTCGTATCGGTAAATATCACTGGTGGAAGGAAGTAAATGAACACGGAATTGTGGATATATCTATATATGTTTTAAACTCTTTGTAGGTATTCATTTTTGACATTGTTTCTATAATATGTTGGTGTGATTATTTCATGAAAAAATGCCATATTATACTCGTTTAAATAAGACATTTAAATAAAGTCTTATATTATGTTGATGTAATTATTAAAACAAAAATTACATCAACATAAAAGTATACTTAAAAAGACGGTAAGGACTAAAACAAAACAGGTAATGGTAGGGTCATTTGATGGATGAGCGTTACGTGCCTACTTTAGTTAATGTTCTTGATCATTAACTGAATTAAGTGGGTTACAGGGAAAGTTTTTCGTAACCCAAAAATAAAACACATTATATGTGAACTAGTACGAGTATATTTACTACTTTTTAAGTAACCTTAGTTATATTTTAAATACTTTTGCATACCTTTAAACCATTTTTAAAAACATAAGGACCATTGCTCTGAGCGCATATTTTTCACGTGCCAGTTGAAAAGCTATCACGGCCTTTCCTGACACTTAAATTCGAAACCCTCTTCAAATCTTTGATGTTGGGGAAAATGAAGAAAGCGCATGGTGCGAGATCTGAACTGTGTGCAGGATATGTGTGCGCTGAAGCATTATCATGGTCCAACAGGATGCGGCTTTTTGGTCGTTTTTCTCTAACTTTTTCAAATACACTGGTTAAATATCTACGGCTACCGTAGCTAATTACTGAGGTTGACTGTGTGGTCGTTTGTCACACTTGGATAAAAATAACAAGAAATAAGAAATCTAAAAATTTTATAAGACCATAAAGTTATTAATGGAAGTAAAGTCTTTTACGTGGTAGAGCAAGGTTTTAACAGTGGTAGAGTCAAGCGGTAGCTTTTGCTGTCGCACGCATGGGCCAGCTCGAACTGGGGTAGTACCACGACCTCACAGAATACCAGCGTGAAGTAGAGGTTTACCTCTGCGTTGCGCTTGGTGAGTGCAGGTGGCCGGAGGCCCAATCCCTCCCCCCCCCCATCAACATGGTAGTGGAATTAAATAAAAGACTACCCCAGGAGGGTACCAGCACCCCTGGAAAATCCCTCGCTGAGCATCCACGACCAAACTACTCCACTTCTGGGCTGCTCTTTCTAACCGAGACACAGGTGTCCTCTCCGGCTGATACTTCGTATCTCTCCTACCCGGGGTACAAATTAGAACACTCGTTTGTGCCCCGGGCTGGAGTTTGCGTGT
The DNA here is from genome assembly GCA_033319125.1 of Parnassius glacialis. Classification (NCBI taxonomy): domain Eukaryota; kingdom Metazoa; phylum Arthropoda; class Insecta; order Lepidoptera; family Papilionidae; genus Parnassius; species Parnassius glacialis. The sequence continues at coordinate 42,058,333 of JAVANC010000009.1, read as the reverse complement.
ATGTCAGAGAGGACATCTGTTTTCGACGCCTCGGCAGTCTTGAACCTGTCCATCCTATGGCTGCGCGTAGACAGCGACGACCATCCCCGCGTCTACGCGTGCCTCTATAGGTCCCATAGCGGTAATGCCGACACAGACCGGCTCATCGACCACGTCCAAATGGCTGCAGACTCCGTGCTACAACAGGTCCCATCCGCAGAGATCGTGATACCTGGTGATTTCAACGCCCACCACGCTGAATGGCTTGGTTCTCGTTTAACCGATCATGCGGGTAGATCTGTCTATGACTTTGCTTTGGCATATGGTCTAACACAACTGGTTACTTTGCCTACGCGGATCCCAGATGTGGAAGACCATGTACCTTCCCTGCGGTGCCCAGCGGAGGCAGATCCCAGCCATGGTTTGGTCGCTCCTGTAAAATATAAAAAAGCAGCAATACAGATGCACCTAAAGCAGATGTAAATGGGGACATAATGACGTACTCGTCCGAATACAGAAACAATAAATATGGCGTTCCACAGGGAAGTGTTCTCGGTCCAATTCTGTTTTTATTGTACTTAAATGACATTGTCAATATGACGAAGCATAAATGTATTCTATTTGCTGATGACATTTCCATAATCGTGACTTCCAATAAAAAAATTAATAATATGAGTGACCACAAAGCTGACATAAATAATACAATAGATACTTTAATAAATTGGGTTGACATACATAATTTAAAAATTAATTTAGACAAATCTTTATATATACAATTTAATAAATTCACTAATAATAAACATAATCTTAAACTTAACATTCCAAAAATAAAAGCAGCTAGGCATACGAAATTTTTAGGTTTAATTATAGATGACGATATAAATTGGAAACCACATGTAAACGATGTCTCTATCAAAATAAATAAATTCGTGTATGCACTTAAACAAATATAAAACATAACAAACATAAAAACCGCTGTCATGTCCTACCATGCATACGTAGAATCTTTACTGCGGTATGGTCTTATAATGTGGGGCAACAGCACTGATCAAAATAAAGCATTTGTCGCGCAAAAAAATGCATTAGAGCTATATGTGGGCTAAAACCGAATGAATCGTGTCGACCAGTGTTTAAAAAACTTGGCTTATTACCACTACCATCACTTTACATCTATGAAGTATGTATGTTTGTACAGAAGCACAAAACGTTGTTTACAACGATAGATGATGTAAATCCCCGCAGTCGTCGAGATCCATATAGACTTATACTAAACGATAATCCTAGAATAAGAAAATATAATAAAAGTTGTTTATTTATGTGTGTTCAGTTATATAATAAGATACCTAATTACTTAAAAATATTAAATACAAGATCATTTAAATTAAAACTATATCAGTGGCTAAATAATTGTAATTTCTAAAGTGTTAAGGATTTTTGTAGCCAAAAATATTAATGTAAAAAAAAATTTGCATGCTATGAATAACCGTAGCAAAACATGCTGATCTGAAACGTTTTGTAAAATCTATTATATACCATGTTTTATGCAAATAAAATATTATTATTATTATTATTATAGCATCACGCTATAAGCAGGAGTGCTACCAGGCCTGGGCTGACGCATCAACGTCTCGGGATGTAAACACCAGCGCACTTAAAAAGAAGTATAATGCCGCCTCCAGGTCCTTCAAAAGCGTCATTGCCAAGGCAAGGTCTGAGCACATCGGCAGAATTGGCGAGAAGCTAGTTCGCCTTCCTTCGGGAACCCGTGCATTCTGGTCTCTACGTCTTTCTGGTCTGGACGTAGCGAAGGCCTTTGATCGGGTCTGGCACAAAGCGCTTCTTTCGAAGATTCCTTCCTATGGGCTTCCCGAGAAATTGTGCAAATGGATCATCAGTTTCCTTGCTGATCGGAGCATCAAGGTCGTAGTAGACGGTGCATGCTCTGATCTCAAGCCTATCAACGCTGGTGTTCCACAAGGCTGCGTGCTATCACCAACGCTGTTTCTCCTGCATATCTATGATATGTTGCTAACTGGTAGCATTCATTGCTATGCAGACGACAGCACTGGTGATGCCTTATATACCGGCCGTGCCAATATTTCTCGGGAAAACGTCGCCGACTACCGGGACAAACTTGTGTCTGAAGTCGAGTCTTTGCTTAACAAAGTCTCGGATTGGGGCTGACTAAATCTAGTCCAGTTCAATCCCCAGAAGACACAAGTTTGCGCGCTTACCGCTAAAAAGAACCCCTTTGTCGTATCTCCTCAGTTTCAAGGCACTCCCCTTGCTGCCTCAGCCAGTATCGGAATCCTTGGCGTCGACATATCGAATTGTTTGCAGTTTCGTGGTCACTTGGAAGGGAAGGCCAAATTGGCCTCTAAAAAGCTTGGCGTGCTCAGCAGAGCAGGCCTCCTCTCATTTCTGAGAGGGTTTTAGGGCAAGGAAATGTCTGCCGCGCTGCCCCAATGCGTGTTGGCGAACTTCACATGTCTTCGAAATATTTTTTTTTATTTTCAGTCATGCAGGTTTCCTCACGATGATTTCCTTCACCGCCGAGCACGTGGTAAATCAGCACTTAAAATTGCAATTAACAATTTCATTGGTGCCGGCGGGGATCGAACTCGGGTTGCTCGAGTATTGTGAAGCTTACAGCGAGGGCTAACCATCTGAGCTACCACGGCTATTTTATAATAAAATAAAGTAATTTTAAAATATTTTTTTCTTTAAAACATTATTATATATTTTCTCCTGTATTTTACATACATACATTTCGCAAGGACAAAGGAATCGCAACTATCTACATCTATCAATCTAGAACCGCAACTATTATTTGTAGGCCATACAAATACTTGTTCCTACGACCCTTAGCGCTGCAACTCATTGCTAAGCCACTTCGCTACGGAACCGTCTAATGTGGACTGTTTAGCAAGTTGTCGCGATTTTAAGACCCATAAAAACAAAATTTTAAATATAATTTTGGGAATATTAGACATTAGTCTAAGTCTATACCATTACTTTCAGTTTGACTAATGATCAATGTGCCTTCATATCTATTAATTTAATATTATTTTTATTCTAACATATACAACCGATATTTAGTTACACTATTTTGTAAAGTAAGTTTGTCCTTATATTATTTTGTTATATTGATGGCGCGGTAATTTTTTGATTGAAAACATATACAAATTTACCGTAACTCTAATTTCGCACTTTCAATTCATCAATTACCACCGTCAAAACTCAACTGCAATCCAAATAATTTTATAAAAATTGAACCAGTAAGTTAATAGGTTTATGTTGATATCTACAAATGAAATTAAAATAACCTCTTTTTAAAATAGTTAAATATTTTCTTGCCTTATATTATATTTTATACAGAGCTCCTGTTTTTGGTACAAGTGAAACGTTAATTAACATTCAAGCCATTCCCACCATGAACTTAATATTATATATTTAGGTTTTATTAGAACTAGAGGGCTAAAGTCGACCGTAATTGATAGAATTTTAAAGTTTGTATATTAACCTCTTGGCTGTCCCGTGCACTACATGTATATGTCTCTACTGTTATCTTAAAGTGTTAAGCAAGCTGTATTGCACTTTCAACTGCATATTTAAGCGTAGATATCTCATTGACTTGAGGACATTCAAGAAAAGAGCTTACTCCTTTTTATAAGGCCGGCAACGCACCTCCAATTATCTTGGTGTTGCAGTTGTTCATGGGCGGCGGTACTCACTTTCCATCAGATGAGCCGTATGCTTGTTTACTCTCTCCCGTATTAAAAAATTACATATTATAGAAAGTGTTTGTTAGTAAAATTTTAATTGTCTTCAATCTCTACTCTGAGAAACATTTTGACCACAGACTATTATGTGCTTAATATTGATAGCATTTTGTTTTATAGGATAGGGTGACAAACGAGAACACAGTCCACCTGATGGTAAGTGGTTGCTGTGACCCATAGACATCTACATCTATCTTCAATAAAGAATGAAAATGTAGATGCGTTGCCACTCGTGAGGACTAAGATGGAATGCCTCTTCCGTAAAAATGGTCTCCCATTCTCTACACTCACCATAAGAAACACAGTAATGTTAAGCTAGTGTTTTACGGTGGTATTCTGTGAGAGCGAGGTCCTTCCCCGGTCGAGCCGACTGGGGAAGGATCACGCCACGCCGAATGGGTATTCGTGCTACAACTATACTACTAATATAGCTGCAGCATGGCTCTACCACGTTAAAAAATGTAAACAAACTACAGATTAACGAGTATATGTGTTTGTCATTGACAGTATAAACGTAAACAATGAACGTTTTATTTTATTTACCGAAACTTTAATTGAAATCTGTGCATTCTGTGATTCTTTACATATCTGCCGCCATATATGCCAGAATTGCACCAACGATTCTCTACATATCGGCCGCCGTATATGCTACAACACATGAGGGGCTCTGTGCACCAACACGGGCCAGAATCGCACCAACGATTCTTTAGATATCTGCCGACACATATGCCAGAATCGCATCAACGATTCTCAACATATCTGCCGCCAAATATGCTACAAAACATGAGGGGCTCTGTGCACCAACACAGACAAGAATCCCACCAACTATTCTCGAAACTAGCGCAATATATGCTATTATAACACGTGAAGCACTCTGTGCACCAACACAGACGGAAATCGCACAAACGATTCTGGAAACTAGCGCAATATATGCTATTATAACACGTGAAGCAGTCTGTGCACCAACACAGACAGAAATCGCACCAACGATTCCCTACAGACCTATCGCCTCATGTTACTCATGAGGTGCGGTCTAAAGTTTTGAGTGTGAGTATACAAGCCATTTTTAATCAAATTTGGTCTCACTACTGCTGTCATCAACTATGACATCTAATTATCGAGGAACTTGGTGACCGGGGATCTTCCTCATATGATCATGGGGATATTTGTGTGGTACTTTGCACTCTAAACTTTGACTCATTACGGATAAATTTACAATATTACTTACACTCTTGCCACTAAACTTTGCCGCAATGAAATCTTTGATGAGAGAGCATTTGGCATCAGAATCATAATAAAATAGGCACGACTCACCAGTATTCATCAGCACACCGCTAGGATTGTTCACATAGCAAACGTCAACACGTCAATCACTCCTCGCCTCTGCGGCAGGCATAAGGCAAGCGCACGTGGCTATTAAAACAACCAAGCACACGCCACAGTTAGCTGCCATGAATCATGCTCACGTGGTCAAAACAATAGCCCAGGGCGTGCCGCACTCGCACAGCGAGCCGTCGCGGCGCACCAGCGCCAGCAAAACGCTGCGCCACATCACGCACTCAAAGTGTCAACGGGAGCAGCAGGGGTACCTGAGGGTTCACGGTTATCGTCGGGGTTGTCGTCATCATGATCTGCGTAAAAAACAAGTTGTTCATTATCAAGACAACATACAACGTTGCCTATTCTCTCATACATCACGCATACGAGGCCCTCAATTATAAATACGCTCTCATACCGCTAACTATAATATTTGCCCGCGGATTTGCTTGAAAGCGTTTCCGTGGCCCTGTCAATGTGTGGTAAAGATAGAACGTGATGGGTTTTAGTAGGTGTAAGTCCGACATAATCCGTTTTTGCCTGCCGCAATGCAAGTATGCTTAGGTATTTTCTCATTTGAAATCTGGAAAAAAATTCGTTCTATAGTTAAAAATAAGAATGATAATAAATCAACGCAGCGTCGATTCTTGTTTTATATATTAAGTATAAAGCTTGCGTCCAAGGTGTAGGTATTAATTGATACATACAAGTGTGAGAGCGGATGTTCAACTTGCTCTCTTGTTTACGCAATTGATCATTATCAGGAATTAGAGCGTACAGCACTACACATTCAGTATAGAGCAAATACAGTTCGACCAACCGTAATATGTACCATACACAATCACACATTGGTGTAACGTGAAGGACAATTATGTCCACGATAACACCAAAGTAAGCAAAGCAATAGCTACACTACTCCTCTCGATGTAACACCGGGCAGCCTCTCAGCAACACGATCTTCCTTGATTACACTAGAAGAACTACTACCCGAATAGAACCGCATCACTTGTCTTATTTGGGCAGAATCGCAGTGTAGAACTAATGTTTTAGCCCAGCGGACATAATAACGATATGAGATTCGTAGAATTACAGACTGATCCCGCTTAGTCGACTGCGTGATACTTTATACTGCTAAAACAAGTGGGAGATTATAGTTCTACTTTCAATATTTCTTATTTTCTTTTATTATTTTACCCTCATTCCTAACACAGCCTTTCCCGACAATTCACACGTCCCCGTGTGAAGCCTAGAGTAACGTTACCGGCTTTAATGCTAGTTTACCGTCTCGGCCTTTTCTGACCATGAAATTCAGACTAAGTTTTTGCAGAATTGAAAACATCGTCCAAATCAGATTTTAGTATACAACGCTTCCTACTAGAGTTTTACACACACTACAGATAACACAAGTCTTCTCCGAGGAACACTGTGCACATGGCACAGATAGTATCACAGATACACAGAAGACGCAGGCTAACCAGCTAAACGCGCTCGAGCGAACGGTTCCGGTGCATTCAACACTCGCGCAGCACTCGCACTAGCGGGCTGTCTCGGCGCACTCGCACTAGCGGGCTATCTCGGCGCACTCGCTCTAGCGAGCTGTCTCGGCGCCCTAGCACTAGCGAGCTGTCTCGGCGCACTCGCACTAGCGAGCTGTTTCGGCGCACTCGCACTAGCGAGCTGTCTCGGCGCACTCGCACTAGCGAGCTGTCTCGGCGCACTCGCACTAGCGAGCTGTCTCGGCGCACTCGCACTAGCGAGCTGTCTCGTCGAACTCGCACTAGCGAGCTGTCTTGGCGCACTCGCACTAGCGAGCTGTCTCGGAAATATAATCTGTCTGCGAAATATAATCTATGTATGTGTATGTGCGATGTAAAATGATATGAAAATATGTAGCCTACGTGGGCTACACATTTTCATATCCTTTTACATCGCAAATCGCATAATGTAGCCTTTGATTTTAAAGTTCGAAATGATTAAGCGATGTATCAAAAAAAAATTTAACGTGCTATGAACTGGGAGAAAATAAATAGCATTTTTGTATTCTGATGTGTTGATAAGTGTTACAGTTTACTCCAAATAGTCGACGGCTAATTGGACACGGTCAGGTGCGTGGCCGAGCTTTGGTAAGGTTGAGGCTACGCCGCTACTAACTGCTGTTTCTTGGCTGATCTTACGGCGAGACGGCCGGGCGTTTAATAGGTTTTAATATAAATAGAAGGTAAAGTTTTTAACGTGGTAGAGCCGTGCTGCAGCTATTTTAGTAGTATACTTGTAACACGAATGGATCGGCTCGATCGGGGAAGAACCACGCTCTCACAGAATACCAGCGTGAAATAGCAGCCTGACGCTGCTGTGTTTCGTATGGTAAGTGTAGAGAACCGGAGACCCATTTTACTGGATATGAGGCATTCCATCTTAATCCTCACGGATGACAACGCATCTGCATTTTGATTTGTAATAGAGGATAGATGTAGACGTCTATGGGCCGCAGCAACCACTTACCATCAGGTGGACTGTGTGCTCGTTTGTCACCTTTTTCTATAAAAAAAGTTCCTTACTCGTATCTGTGACTGATCCTCATCGCTGGTGATAAGAGAGCTGGTTCATTTCTCCCTCAAAGACTAAGTATTGGTATAGACATTCAACGAGGAAACGCAAGCCAACGTTTTTGCCCAAACCGCGGGGAGTAGGACTATATGATAATTTGAATTTTTAGTTTTAGTTTTTTTATTATGGTAATAAATATTGTATATTTTTGAATCTTATGTAAATAAATGATGAACTGTAGGGCGGGCCCGTAGGTAGTCGATGCCACATGCACCCATCTACTTTTTGTGCAGGACTGTGCTTTGTAGCATCTCTTGGTAGAGGCCTATGTCCAGCAGTGGTCTTGTGAAGGGCTGTAATAATGATGATGATGATGATGACGAAATGATGCATATAAATTTAATGCAAAGGAACCTGCCTTGGAGCTACAATAACGTTAGTTTACCTCAAAAAATCTTGTTTAAAATTAATATTTAAACAACTATATCATTATACCTAACTAATCACTATATCACAACTATATATTATCAACAACGTTATATTATTATCTACATAAATCTTATTATCTCTCAAACCGCCGACTTAAGTTTCCTTCAAGTCGTCATCGCAAATTTTTCCTATGTACGGTTTTCTTCCTTATCTTAAACAAATTGGATAGATTTTTATTAATAACATACACATTTACAGCTTGAATTATTTAAAAAAATACAAAAATAAAAATGACTATAGTAAAATTATTTTATCCGTACAGTTGGGGTCATAAATCATAGCTCGGCCTCAGCCCGGCTAGGGTGGTGAGCATGTTGCGCGGGCGCAACGCCATTATCGATAACAACAAATAAACAGTAAATAATTTTAGATTTAATTTTAAATATAAATTATTATCTTTATATATATATATATATATATATATATATATATATTCAATATAACTTGTTACATTCCATACATTCCAAATATTTGTACTTATAGTTTTTTAATACATAGTTACCTAATTAATAATTTATTTCAAATCATTATTATTCTGATTTTAATAAATAAGTTGTTTTATCTAAAAAAATTTTTCATTTTTATCACTACCCACAGTGACAAAACTAAATACACTATCGATAACGCTTATCGACAACAATAATGCGCATCACTATGCTCGCCCCTAAGGTCAGTGAGTGTGAGAGAGAGCGAAATACTTCGATGATTTATGACCCAAACTACACGGATAAAATAATTCTAGTACAGGACTCCGTCTGGGTTTTGGGTAGGCACCACCCTCTTACCTATTACTGCTGCCAAATAGTAGGGCTTGCACCGCCGTGTTTCGGTCTAAAGTTCTAGTGTATCTATGGACCAGTCACCAGTGCCCGCCGAGACATCTTTGAGGTTAAACGTATTTAGGTACGTTGCTTTTTCTGAAACTCTCCCCGCCTTTTTAGATAAATTGTAATTAAAGGTTACCTTTTGCAATATCTTTAAATATTAACTACGACTTTATTTTCAACAAAGGTATTGAGAATATACTACATGACAGACTAATGTTATTATCACACCGCTAAATACAACAGTAATTGATACATCGCAATAAAACTGTATCAAGTTAAATGCATTTTTATTACGCTTTGATTTCATCTTTCACAGGTTTGAGTGCTTTCTGTGCACAAAACCAAATATAAAGTCCAATTAACGATCGTCGCAGGATCTGCCTCGCGACGTTTGGTAAACGATTGGACAACGAATTTTTGACAGGATACTGGTATAATATTTAACACTTCACGGAATATCCCATTCCAGTTTCTTCGAATAAATGCATTAAAATCGAGTTTAGAAGACCTAGAGAAGAGAGTTAACGGATTATAAGAGTTGTTACTATTTAACTAGCATGCCGTACTCGTTCGATGAAGATGTAGTAGTGTACAATCATATATGGCATACAGTTTACACGGGACTCTTGTTCGGAAATAGAAAGGCAAAAATTTTCCTTCAACGTCCAAAAACTTTGCACACAGACCCAGAAGTATATGACGTTAATGTGTTTAGGTACATTAATGAGAACTATATTTTATTTGAACGTTGTTCTACCTGGGGCGTGGATAAATGGTTGATGTCGAGGACAAGAATACCATCTAAAGAGGAAGTCCGGCAAGTCATAAATTATCATAGCGAACTGAAGACGCTAGAAGGTGAGAAGTCCTGTAACTTAGAATAAATATTTATATAGAGGAAATATTTTTATTTTAATATTATATTTTAAGTTATTTGTTGTAACAACGTAATGATTTGTTTTATAGGTAATTCCACAAATAATTAATTTATTTTGAATTTATAATCTAAGTGAAACAGAAACAGCAACGTTTTTATTCAGTATAGATTATAAATAATACTTATTGAAAGTCACTCTTTTGTTTCATTACCACTGATTCGAAACAAATACCTCTATCCTGGGAAGAACCAGCAAGAAACCCAGCGGGACTTTTTTTTAAATAATAGTTTACAATCATGTAATCACAATTAACCACACAAAACAAATTAGAAATAGCTTGGTAGCGATCACCTCATTCCCAGGGTTTATTAAAATCCATAAATACCTTAATATTATAACAACCCATTTTATACAAACTTTGTTTAATTAAATTTTTGAACTTTGAGCAGGTAAAATTTTTATATTTATATATTTCTGGGATTTCGTTGTAAAAGCGTATACATCGCTCCAAGACTAAATTACTGACTCGGTGGAGTCGAGTAACTAGTACTACTAGCTTGTGTCTGTTCCTAGTATTTACAGAATGTATATCACTTATTTTTCTATAACTACCTTAAGTTTTATGTACGTACATTACATTTTCATAAATCAATGAGAGGCTAAAGTTAATAAAAAAGTATTGAGTAGCCAAGGTTAATATATTAATTTCCTTAAATTTTTGTCGAAGCGACTCTTTAGGTTTTAAATCATAGATTGCTCTTATGGCCCTCTTCTGTAAAACAAATGTAATTTCATTGTCATTCGCGTGTCCCCATAGCAAAATACCGTACGACATTATGCTATGGAAAGAGCTAAAGTAAACAAGTCTAGCTGTTTCCACACTGATAAGATTTCTAACATTTTTTACAGCATATCCTGCAGAACTAAATCTGATGGTAACATACATACATAAACATAAACACTCACGCCTGTCACCCAGAGGGGTAGGCAGAGACTATGGACTTCCATTTGGCACGATCCTGACAGACCTCTCTCGCTTCCGCCACATCCATATACCTACGCATACACGCTCGTCGGTTAAAGGTACTCTTGATTTGGCCCATTTTCAATATATCGCCAATTTGGTCGATAAACTTTCGCCTAGGGCGACCCTTCCCGACTCTACCGTTCACATCTGCAACATAAATTTTCTTTGTCACTCTTTCCTCATTCATTCTTTCTACATGACCAAACCACCGAAGCATTCCTTTCTTAATCCTGGTCACAACATCATCTTGCAAACCACACTCTTCTCTTATTAAACAATTTCTCACTCTGTCATTCAGATTCATCCCTAACATACTCCTTAATGACCGCATTTCTACAGCATTTATTCTACTCTCGTGTTTCTTCTGCCACACCCAACTTTCACTACCATACATTAAAGTAGGCACTAACACAGCATTGTGAATTGCCATACGTGCCTTTTTGGACACATTCTGACTTTTCACAATAGAGTGTAGAGCCCCATTCACTCTATTTCCTGCATTCACTCGTCGTTCTATATCCTTATCATATCTACCATCCCTGCTAAACACACATCCCAAATACACAAACTCATCTACTTGCTCTGGTTAATTTTGATATATGATGGATCCATTGTAGCTTCGCGTCTAGTTTTATTCCAAGAAAAATGGTGGTATGGACAAGACAGTTACTTCCCATTTAAAATTACATTAGTGTGAATTCTCCCATGCTTTGAAAATATATTTAATCAGCTCTACACCAGCATCAGTTGTCGAGCTACCCCTTGTGGAACCGAATTGATTTTTATAAAGTAAACTATTTAAATAAAAAAAATTAACATTTGATCAAGAATAATTTTTTCAAAATCATATTAAGTGTTGGCAGTATAGAAATTGGTCTAAAATTGGCTGGTAATAATATTGGCGGATAAATATAAAATGTACTATCAGATTTGAATAAAGATATTTTTTTATATGATAAGAGTGACAAACGAGCACACAGTCCACCTGATGGTAAGTGGTTGCTGCGGCCCATAGACATCTACATCTATCCTCTATTACAAATCAAAATGTAGATGCAATGTCACCCGTAAAGACTAAGATGGAATGCCTCATTTCCAGTAAAAAAGGCCTCCGGCCACCTGCACTCACCAAGCGAAACGCAGAGGTAAACCTCTACTTCACGCTGGTTTTCTGTGAGGTCGTGGTACCACCCCGGTTCGAGCCGGCCCATCCGTGCGACAGCAAAAGCTGCCGCGTGGCTCTACTACTGTTAAACTAGTATAACTTTACTATGCTTCATTAAATCAAGAAACACACCATATTCGATACTAGTAAAAAATATAAAATAATAGCTAGTTGAGGCGCGATTATATCAGATCTGCAGTTTATTTAACATCAATAGTTTTAAAATATTTTACATTATTTTTGATGATACTTTTAAAAAATTTAAACTATTTTAAAATATCTTTTGATGAAATTTTATGAAATGTAATTTTTTTTGTTTCAGTAATGATTCGGCGACTGGAGGAGAAGAATTCAGTGACTTAGTGATTAAGATCGGAATATAAGTAAAATATTTCTCAAAAGCCATTGCAGCATCCCGATCTGATTCAGTTAATTTGTTATTAAAACTTAACCGGTAGTTTGAATTGCGAGAGTTGGCCTTACCCGTTTCACTATTAATTATACTCAATGTCGTTTTATTTTTATTAATAGCCATCTTAATTTTGTTGCTCAAATGCAAAGAATTGGCTGTGCAGCACACTCTTTTAATTATTATTGAATATTTTTTTACATATACCCAAATTTCGACGCTAGGGTTACATGACATATCAAGGTAAAGTTCATACATGGTGTCCCAATAATGGTGGATAATTGAGTATGTACGTATTCGGGCGGGGGGAGATGGCCTCGGTTCCCTAAAAAAAAATTCTACCCCGAACGGTTCGCGCTCTACGCCATGTTTTATAAAATTCCGAAAATTCGCACTTCTGCTCACATTTGTAGTCATCACGTCCAAAGTTTAATGCCTAGATCGGATTTTTTTTCTTTTAATGTGTTCCCTAATAATGATGTTTCTAAATTACCCTTAAAAGTTTTCAACTACTATGGGTAGTATTTTACAAGACTGCACTAAACATAAGTTTAAATTTTTACTTTTTTTATCTGCTAAGTTTGAGCACCTGTGGTGAAAAAGAAACGTATGGGATTTGTGTGGCCAACCATTTGAAAAGTTTGCCTACATCATGAGGATTCTAAAACATTTGCATACTATGTACTTAATGTCATTACTTACTGAGCTATAGCCGTTAATGTGTAAAAGTAGGCATTTCATTACAAAATTACAAAATTATTGGCAGATAGTTTTTTAACATTGCATTTCTTTATTAGGGAAAAGTACATCTGTAGCCCTTGAAAATTTTACTTTACTACCTGCTTGCCTTGTTTGGACGAATTCTAAGCTGTATGAGCGAGACAAACGGTGCTTAGGATTAATGTGAGTAAAAAGGATCGACAGATTCTCCATTGTATTAATTCGTGATTGGAATTCGTGTTTGGTTATTGTTAAATATGGTTAGTGCGTATCTTGACCTTCTCGACATCGTATATGCTCTCTTATTTCGGACTCTTGACTACAAAATACTATTTCGCTTTCTACTGGACTCTTTACTTGTGCATTTTGATTGGATTTTGTTTGTTTGGTGATGATTGTGACAACTCGGCATTCTACTGAACTCATGATTTGTGCATAACGACAGGACAGTGTCATGTCACTAGAAATGTACATACCCCAAGAGTATTTTTTTATAGGATTGGGTGACAAACGAGCACACAGTCCACCTGATGGTAAGTGGTTGCTGTGGCCCATAGACATCTACATTTATCCTCGTTTGCAAATAATTTACTAGCTAATATTAACGAGCCACCTTTTGAAACCGTTTCTCTATTGAACGAATTGACCACCTGGTTGGTACTGAAGTTAGACATTAAGTTATAAACTATTAACCAATGTTCAGTAACACATAAAATATGAATGTTGTTGCTATTTAAGAACAATTCGATTTCTAGCTCTTTGCCTATCATGCCTTGTATATTCTGATGCACCAGGTGTAAACAATTTTTATTATCACTTCTTGGAGTCATACAATTAAGGATTTGTAAGACACGTTCTAAATTATTTAAATTATTATAACTGCTAAAGATTACCTCTATTGTCTCATTTTGTAATTTAAATGATTTGGAACTGATTCCAAATTACATATTAAGTCATTAGACTGCTCAAATGAAGCAGATATCAGTGTAGCCAAGACCTTGGCTGAGTTAGTATATTATAAACAATAAGATAGCATTATTATATTTGTATAGGTAATATCTATCTCTAGTCAAAAATTTCTTTATTGAAGTGTTTATGTCTATTAAATTAATTCTATTATTATAATTATAACAATTAAATGTCAAGTTTAAATTCCTATTACATGAAAAGTTATTCATTAATAAATTTCAATTGTATCTTATTTTATTTTGCTGTGGCTAACCTTGTATGTAAGGCAATGTAAACAAGATAATTTTATATACATTTAAAGTGTTTAGATAATCAATATATTTTAATAATTGAGTTTTATTTACATTGCCTCTTCTCCCAAAAAGAATTATTAATGTGCTATTAAGGCAAAACTTATTAGTTAAAATTTATTCATTACATGATTAAAGGATGCTCCAGGCATACAATAATTATTATGCCCAAATTTTTGCCTATGTCATCACAATACATAATAACTTTATGTTTTTTAATATTTAAATTACTTTTTAAGTTAATAGTCTTTGTCACGGCACTATCATAGAGTGTAGGTTAAAATAATGAGTCCTTACTGTATACATTATTATTTACACATATTGTCCCCGACGAAACTGGTATGGGGCGCTGATACTCACTCTGATGTTTTATTAAGGAGTCAAACCGCTCCTCATTATACTTACATGACTTTAACCAGATCATTCATGACCAATATGTGTTCTTTAATCTCATCCTGATCCGATGCATATTTATTTGACATGATTTGTAGGGAGTTTTCAAGTGATAAAATAGTTGAATTTAGACACTATATCAGTCTCATAACAGTTATTCATATTTTCCACTTGAATTGAATACAATTCAAATTTATTGATTAATTCATTTTTTTTATAGGAGAGGGGGCAAACGAGCATGCGGCTCACCTGATGGTAAGTGACTACCGCCGCCCATGAACAAATGCAACACCAGGGAGGGAATTGCGGATGCGTTGCCGGCCTTTTAAAAAGGAGTACGCTCTTTTCTTGAAGGTCCCTAAGTCGTATCGGTCCGGAAAAATCGCTGATGGTAATCGATTCCACAAGGAAGTCGTGCGAGGAAGAAAACATCTTCTAAATCGCACAGTGGTGGACCGCCAATCATCCAGATGGTGTGGATGGTATCGGGAGTTCTGCCGCGATGTGCGGTCGTGAAATTTGGCGGCTGGGATTAATCCGAACAATTCCTCAGAGCACTCCCCATGGTAAATGCGAAAGAAAATGCAAAGAGATGCAACATCTCTTCGCAGCGCCAATGAGTCGAGCCGATCGGAAAGGACTCGGTCGTCGGCGATTCGAGCCGCTCTGCGCTGGATGCGGTCAAGTGGAAGGAGCTGGCACTGGGGAGCCCCTGCCCAGAGATGGGAACAGTATTCCATGTGAGGCCGAACCTGCGCCTTGTAAAGTTGCAGGCGGTGTGCCGGCATGAAATACTGTCCCGCTCTGCTGAGCACGCCAAGCTTTTTAGAGGCCAATTTGGCCTTCTCTTCCAAGTGACCACGAAACTGCACGTCACTCGATATGTCGACGCCGAGGATTCCGATACTGGCTGAGGCAACCAGGAGAGTGCCTTGAAGCTGAGGAGATACGACAAAGGGGTTCTTTTTAGCGGTAAACGCGCAAACTTGTGTCTTCTGAGGATTAAACTGGACTAGATTTAGTCACCCCCAGTTCGAGACTTTGTCCAGCAAAGACTCGACTTCAGACACAAGTTTGTTCCGGTACTCGGAGACGTTTTCCCGAGAAATATTAGCACGGCCGGTGTATAGAGCATCACCAGTGCTGTCATCCGCATAGCAATGAATGTTACCAGTTAGCAACATATCATTGATATGCAGAAGATACAGCGTTGGTGATAGCACACAGCCTTGTGGAACACCAGCGTTAATAGGCTTGTAGTCAGAACATGCACCGTCTACAACGACCTTGATGCTCCGATCTGCAAGGAAGCTGGTGATCCAATTGCACAATTTCTCGGGAAGCCCATAGGAAGGGAGCTTCGAAAGAAGCGCTTTGTGCCAAACCCGATCGAAGGCCTTCGCAATGTCCTGACTAACGGCCAACGACTCCCCCTTGGACTCTACTGCCTCCGCCCATCTATGGGTCAGGTAGACCAGAAGATCACCAGCTGATCGACCCCGACGAAAACCGTATTGGTGGTCACTAATCAGCTGGTGATCCTCAAGGTACCGGATGAGCTGGCAGTTGATAATGGATTCCATTATTTTGGAGAACAAGGAGGTGATCGCGATAGGCCTATAGTTGGACGGGTCTGAGCGGTCGCCTTTTTTAGGGATCGGGTGGACAAAAGCTGTCTTCCATGAATTCGGTACTACGCCTTGGGAGTAGTAGTACCGAAAAAAACGCGTTAGGACCGGTGCCAAATCCGGAGCACACGTCCTCAGCACAATTGGGGGGATTCCGTCAGGCCCACTCGACTTCTGGATGTCCAGGGAGAGAAGTGCTTTGCGAACCGAGCGCTGTGAGAACAGCACATCCGGCATAGAGCATTCACACCGCGGGATGGTCGGCGGTGTTTTCCCCCCGTCATCAAGAGTCGAGTTGGACGCAAAAAGGGAGCCTAAAAGGTCGGCTTTGTCTTTTGCGTCATGGGCCAGTGAGTCGTCCTCCCTGTGCAGAGATGGCAGTGATGGCTTACAGAAATTCCCTTGGACAGCCTTGGCGAGAGACCAGAATGCACGGGTTCCCGAAGGAGGGCGAACTAGTTTCTCGCCATTTCTGCTTATGTGCTCTGACTTTGCCTTGGCATAACTCTTTTGAAGGACCTGGAGGCAAAGTTATACTTCTTTTAAAGTATGCAAGTGTTTACATCCCGAGTCGCCGAAGCCGCAGCCCAGGCTTGATAACACTCCTGCTTACTGCGTAATGCAGTTTTACAGGAGCGACCAAACCAAGGCTGAGATCTGCCTCCGATGGGTACCACAGATGATGGAATAAATAGTTCCATTCCCTGTAGCACCACAACAGTGACAGAGTTAGCAACAGCGCTGGGATCATCCGGCGAGAAGCAAACCCGCTCCCATGGGTAGGATGCAAAAAATACCGCATTCAGTCCCAATCCGCCGACCTGTAATGCCAAACACGGCGGCAACCTGCAGAACGCAACCGCGAAGGGAGCATGAGTGGCACCATACTCCGGATCAGACAATGGTCCGAAGAGCCGAGAGGGGCATCGACGGAAACCTTATATCCGTCCGGATGAGAGGTCAGCAGAAGGTCCAACAGGGAAGGTGTATGATCCTCCACATCTGGAATCCGCGTAGGGGAAGTATCCAGTTGTGTCAGACCATATGCCAAGGCAAAGTCATAAACAGATCTCCCCGCATGATCGGTTAAACGTGAACCGAGCCATTCGGCATGGTGGGCGTTAAAATCGCCAAGGATTACGATCTCTGCGGATGGGACCTGTTGTAGCAAGGAATCTGTAGCCATTTGGACGTGGTCGATGAGTCGGTCTGTTTCGGCATTACCGCTATGGGACCTATAGAGGCACCCGTAGACGCGCGGATGCTCGTCGCTGTCTACGCGTAGCCAAAGGATGGACAGGTCCGAACCTTCAAGACTGCCGAGGCGTCGAGAACAGATGTCCTCTCTGACATACACGCAAACTCCAACCCGAGGCACAAAGGAGTGCTCCAATTTGTACCCCGGGCAGGAGAGATACGAAGCCGGAGAGGAAACCTGCGTCTCGGTCAGGAAGAGCAAGGCCGGCTTCGCCATCTCGAGATGGTAGTGGACGGCGTTTAGGTTAGAGTGAAGTCCCATGATGTTGCAGAAATTCACGGATAGCGTGGCAGGGGTCGCCTTGGTATTGTTGCTCAGGTTGCCCCGAGCAGTTATGTTTTTTAGCGGAATTTTGCCCCCCCCCCCCCCCACAGAATACGCGGGGCAGCTTGAGCACCCACGCTCAGGATTGGAATAACATGGTCGTGGATGCTCAGCGAGGGATTCTCCAGGGGTACTGGTACCCTCCTGGGATAGTCTAATGTGTAATTCCGCTACCATGTTGATGGGGGGGGGGGGGATTGGGCCTCCGGCCACCTGCACTCACCAGACGAAACGCAGAAGCAGGGCTTCTACTTCACGCCGGTATTCTGTGAAGTCGTGGTACCAACCCGGCTCGAGCCGGCCCATACGTGCAACAGCAAAAAAACTGCTGCGTGGCTCTACCACCGTTAATAAAACTTCTTGCTTTTCCTTACATACATTTATATAATTTTTGACATTAATTTTAGTTTTATTTAACTTTTGCACTTTCATAAGTCAAACCATTGTTATAACAGTATAAAGTTACCAGTTGAAACAAATCAATTTTTCTGCCGACTTCCAAAAAGGAAACGGTACTTATTTCGAGTGTATGTTTTTTTTATGTGTGTTACCTCATAACTTTATACTGGGCTAACCGATTTCGATGATTTTTTTTTATATGAAAGCTGATAGTTCTCTTGTGGTCCCATATGAATTTGATCAAGGTCAGACCAATGGTTATTGAGTTATTCTTAAATAACCTATATTGCAGTCGCTTATATTGAAGTGGGCTGTACAAAATTTTTAATTTTTAATTATATAGGTAAATAAACATAATATATACATACATACATTAACAATTTCTGAGGCAAATCCAATTACAGTTTCCACTATTAGTTACTGCCAAGAAATTACGCAGGGCTCAAATATTTGAAACTTACGGAATCCTTTGCCAACCTATTACGTTTACGACCGCAGTTATCGTTAATGTCGTCTTTAAGCATACGTCGTTAGTGACAATCAATTTATCTGACGTCTAATAATAACTCTAAAATATTTTCATCAATGAAATGATGATGATGATGATGATTTCATTGACCAAATTCTCACGTCCTGAGAGTTCATTGAACCCTTTCACCTACCTGCAGAATAGAAAAAAATGCCTTCACTTTTGTAGACGTTTTTCTTGTTCATGAACTTAGTTCTTACTTATTATCAACTATATCAAAATACAATAGGTACCTGACCACTAACTATATTAATCATCACAACATAATATCATAGTCAGTATATTAATAATCATTATCATAATCATCATTACAGCCCCTCACAAGTCCATTGCCGAACATAGGCTTCCTCCATGAGCATCATAAAGCACAGTCCTGAGCAACCTGCATCCATCGACTTCTTACATATCTCACCTGTTCGTCACTCCATCTAGTGGGGACAAAAATATTTCGAGGAAGTGATATATCCGTCCTCAAAACATTATTCCTCACAGGGAGATTATGAGCAAAGTACTGTTGGAGCGTGGAGGACAAAACGCTACATACATATAATACACACGATACCAGCGTCCAGTAGTGGGGTGTATTAAGACTGTAACTTTATTTTTGGAGTGAAAACTTCTTTAAAATTGTTGTGATTTAAAAATCGCTGAAACGAAAAAGAGACGAACATATATATGTCTGTAGGATTTAGCCATTTGAGTTAGAGTATAATATTAAATAATTCGTGTTTATGCAACCATTTATACATGGAAGAGCCATGCTGCAGATATATTAGTAGTATAGTTGTAGCACGAATAGGTCCGCTCGACCGTGGAAGGACCACACTCTCACAGAATACCAGCGTAAAATGGCAACTTGATACTGCTGTGTTTCGTATGGTGAGTGTAGAGAACCGGAGATCCATTTTACTGGAAAAGAATCACTCCATCTTAGTCCTCACGGGCGACAACGCGTCTGCATTTTGATTCTTAATTGAGTATAAATCTATGGGTCATAGCAACTACTTACCATCAGGTGGACTGTGTGCTCGTTTGTCACACTATCCTATAAAAAAAACCTAGCGTCTATTTTATGTTTCACCTTGAGAGGCAATCAAATTTTGTACGATAAAATGACTTTACCTATAAATTGAAGTAGATGGCGCTATTGCAAAGCAACTTTACTCGAAAGAAAATATTATTTTGATTTATTAAATTATAATTAACCCTCTACATACCTAAAAATAAGAATTGTAACATTTATTTGCTATAAAATTAAACTTTTAACTTATTTTTTTTGCCGCACTTGTGGTTGAAAATTATCATATTAAATAAATCATTTGCCGTGAAATATTTTTATTTTATGATTCATTTCATTTTTAGGTTTCACTTCTACCGCGTGTGATCTACAAATGTTTTTTTTAAACATTATCTTCACACTAGAATTCTTTTCCGTATCGTGGTGGTAGTTAACAAACATAAATTTCACAAGGGCAAACATCCAATCCCGGAAAAAATATTTGTATGCAATATCTGTTCCGTGCGGGAATCGAATCGCGGCCCTTAGTGCTGTTACTTGTTACTAAGCCACTGCGCCACGGAGCCGTAATTTTCAGTTTATTATAGGCATGATGTAGGAATCTTCCACAGAGCGATAACCTCAAGCTCACCTAGTTTGCGGCAGGTATGCTCTAAAGCTAAAACTCTCATACAATGGGCGGAAGTGTTTCAACATAATAACGGACGTTCCTCCAGGACAGGCTGAATTTAGATATCAAAACAAATCATTTTATTTTGTGAGATTGCGTTAATTTACAGATCTCGATACACGCATAATAAATTATGAGGTAGGTTCTCTATGTCCCACCAGTAGGCATACAAAATAGTGGTAGAGCCACGCGGCAGCTTTTGCTGTCACACGGATCGGCCGGCTCGAACCGGGGTGGTACCACGACCTCACAGAATACTAGCGTGAAGTAGAGGTTTACCTCTGCGTTTCGCTTGGTGAGTGCAGGTGGCCGGAGGCCCTTTTTACTGGAAATGAGGCATTCCATCTTAGTCCTCACGGGTGACAACGCATCTACATTTTGACTTGTAATTGAGGATAGATGTAGATGTCTATGGGCCGCAGCAGCCACTTACCATCAGGTGGACTGTGTTCTCGTTTGTCACCCCTATCCTATAAAAAAAAATAAAAAAAAATGTATATTTTGTATGTGATAGAGCCATGCTGCAGCTATATTAGTATTATAGTTGTAGCACGAATGGGTCGGCTCGACCGGGGAAGGACCACGCTCTCACTGAATACCAACGTTACACTGCTTTGTTTCGTATGGTGAGTGTAGAGAACCGGAAACCCTTTTTACTGGAAAAGAGGCATTCTACCTTAGTCCTCACGAGTGACAACGCATCTGCATTTTTTCGCAAACGAGGATAGATGTAGATGTCTATGGGCCACAGAAACCACTTAGCATCAGGTGGACTGTGTGCTCGTTTGTCACCCTATCCAATAAAAAAATATTCATTAAAATTATCAACTTGATTATGTAGTGAAACTTATTATTGAATTATTAAATAATCTGTAGTGGGTATATATATATATGTATACGACAAATGAAGCGAGGACTACGAGCATAGTCCTTTCCATAGCGAGGATGCTATGGAAAGGACTATGCTCTTGACTCTCTCTTCTTCTCTCTGACTTCGCTCTCCTTGACTTCGTAATGAAGATATCCTCGGGAGAACCAGAGTAACTGAGATAGCCCCGCGGGTTAGTAAGCTAAAGTGGCAATGGGTCAGTGATACAGCTCGAAGAACCGACAACTACTGGGGAAGCAAGATTATCAAATGGAAGCCTCGTACTGGTAAGCGCACTATACGGCCCTCCGTAAGATCGAGTTCCGAACTGACGAAACACGCACAAAGGATGGATGCAAATGCCTCTGGGCCGAGGCATAAGTTTAGCAGTGGACTTGTGATAGGCTGTATATAGAGTGAGTGTGATTTTGAAATTAACAAGTAAATTATTATTAAAAAAAAAAAACAAAGAGAACAATTAAATCACTCAGTTCCATTTCAGCTTATCCACTGCTGAACATACGCCTCGCCCATTGCCTCATAGGTGGGATTTCGTCATAGTTGGCACGTTTGGCAGGCCGGTTGGCGACCGCACACTTTTATTATTTTCAGTTGTTTTTTTATAGGATAGGGTGACAAACGAGCACACAGTCCGCCGGATGGTAAGTGGTTGCTGTGGCCCATAGACATTTATCCTCGTTTGCGAATCAAAATGCAGATGCGTTGTCACCCTTGAGGACTAAGATGGAATGCCTCTTTTCTAGTAAAAAGGGTCTCCGGTTCTCTACACCCATCATCTGAAACACATCAGTATTAAGCTGCTATTTTACGCTGGTATTCTGTGAAAGCGTGGTCCTTCCCCGGTCGAGCCGACCCATTCATGCTACAACTATACTACTAATATAGCTGCAGCATGGCTCTACCACGTATAATGTTATCAGGAAGATGCTGATGCTCCGTCCCCCCTTACGGCACCCACGGGACGATGTGGGGTAGTGGATATCCTTACACCGCCACTACATGGTAAAAACAAAGAGAACGATTGTAGTGATTTAATTCTAGTAATATACCGTGGTAGGATTCGTTTTCTGCCAAGGAGAACGTCTGGGTAAGAACGACCCTCCTACCTATCTCAACCGCTAAGCAGCAGTGTGGACACTGCTGTGTTTTTTCCGAATAAACGTCGGGAATATAAAACAAGTTAATCAATACCGATACAATATAAAATTAATAATTTTGTACAACTGACTTCAATATAAATTATTAAGAATAATTCAAAAACTATATGTCAGACCTTGATCAAATTTATATGGGACCATATTTGAAGCACCAGCGCTTTCAAATAAAAAAAAAGAATCTACGAAATCGGCTCACCCAGTAAAAATTTGTGAGGTATACATTAAAAAAGCATACAGTCAAATTAAGTAGCGTCTCCTTTTTTACCGACTTCAAAAATTATACATTTTTATTGAAGTCGGTTGTACA
>JAVANC010000009.1:41970362-42030362 GCA_033319125.1 Parnassius glacialis | reverse complement strand
AAACGTACAGAACTAAAACCACATTTGCAAGCAGACAATTTATATCGCATTCTGCCTTTCTTTATAATAAAATAAACAAAGATATTTACTACTAGAATATTTATTACTAGATTATTTATTTTGTTCAGATTCAGACACTGTAATCACACACACTCTTTTTAACTCACGCAAACATAGACACACACACGGACACGCACACACACGCGCACGCGCACGCGCACGCGCACGCGCACGCGCACGCGCACGCGCACGCGCACGCGCACGCGCACGCGCACGCGCACGCGCACGCACACGCACACGCACACGCACACACACACACACACACACACACACACACACACACACACACACACACACACAAGTAAATAAACTAAGAATAGAATTAATATAGAATTAAAGTAATATATAGCATTAATATGGATATAGAATATGTTTATCCATACTGCCTTGTAACATGGATATAGTAATGGAAGGGCGGACCCTCCAAACACAGGCATTATTTGCTTAAATGGAGGTTCCAATGTACTAGTTTTTAAGGCATGTACTTTTTAAAAACGAAATAAAATTTATTATTATTTAGGGGTATCTATATAGTTTTCTCATCTGGTTGGGCTGTATAAATATATAATTGTAAATGAAAATGATAAACATACATAAATATCAACAAAATAAAATAAATACATAAAAAATACATAAATAAATAAAAACCCAACCAGATGGAAGCCCTCGGCAGGGGAGACCAAACGGCCGAGGGTTAGGGGGAAAGGGAAAGAAACCGGCGGACGATGCGGGCGGTATCGAGGAGCACCGCCTTCTGCATTTGAGCTTGGAGCGGTCCGTCACGGAGTCCCAGTCGCCTCAGATGACCCGAGAGGCTGACTGGGATTAACCCGTTCGCAGAGACGACTACAGGTATAATTTCGGCCGGCAATCCACCCCACATGTCGGTCACCTCGTGAGCCAGGTCCAGATATTTAGTCAGTTTATCTGTTTCGGCTTTCACGAGGTTCTCGTCATAAGGAATGGTAATGTCGACCAAAAATATCCTTGACTGTGCCCGGTCCATCAGCACAATATCAGGCTTATTCGCAAGAATAGTCCTGTCCGTGATGATGGCCCGGTCCCAGTAGAGCCTGGCGCGGTCATTTTCGAGCACGGCTTCCGGCAAGTACTTATAATACGGCAGTTTCCGATCCACGAGACCGTATTTCAGAGCGAGCTCCTGGTGTAGAATCCTGGCTACTAAGTTGTGCCTGTGCAAATACTCAGAGTTAGAAAGCGCCGAACAACCGGAGATGACATGCCTAAGTGACTCACCATATTATTATTATTTTATTATCACATATATTGTCACAAAATTATAATATTATAAATATAAATACAATCTATATAAATAATATTATTATTTCGGCTATTATTCACCGCGGCGCGGCACCTTCTTACTATACGCGCCGTATTTAATAAGGCCGAGTTTTGTATTAATCCCTTCAGCCATTTGCCCAAACCTAACTTGGACAGATAATCGTCCATATTTTTACCAATAAGCCCATTAACTGATACAACTATTGGTACAATAATAGTAGAATCAACGTCCCACATAGCGACAATCTCATGAGCCAAGTCGATATATTTTATTTTTTTATTATTCTCTGCTTTCACGAGATTCTCGTCATGAGGGACACTTATATCCACTATTATTGCCTTGCGTGTAGTTCAGTCTATCACCACAATGTCAGGTTTATTTGCCACTATAAACCTGTCTGTGATAATTGACCGATCCCAGTACAGCGTGACACTTCTATTTTCAAGGACTGGCTTTGGTTCATACTTATAATATGGAACGTCTTGTTGAGTAAAACCAAATTTAATGGCTAGCTGCTGGTGTATTATTCTAGCTACTTGGTTATGTCTGTGCAAATACTCGCGATTTGATAGTTGTGAACAACCGGAAATAACATGTCTGAGGGACTCTCCAGGGTGGTGACATGCGCGACATACGTCAACTGTGCCGTCCCTCAAAATGTACTTCCGGTAGTTGTTCGTTTTAATTACTTCATCTTGTATTGCACAGATAAAACCTTCAGTTTCTGCAAAAAGGTCACCAAATTGTAACCAGTGTACTGATGCAACCATGTCTACATAAGGATTAGTCAATGTTTTAAAAAATCGACCATGCAGTTGTTTGTCATTCCAAATCTTTTTGCGTTCATCTATAGTCATAGTATGAGGCCTCTGCCAGTCCTTTGCCGACATATTAAGCAGGGTTAATGATTTGTCATTAATCACTACGTCACTATGAATGCGTGATGTGTCTTTTTTTTTAATAAAATATTCTCTGAGGTTGTATACTTCATGGTTGTGTAGGTTTTTAATGTTTAATAAGCCCCGTCCACCATCTTTTCTTGGAAGATACAACCTCATGACAGATGATCGCGGGTGGTGCATTCTGTGCGTAGTCATTAATGTACGGACTCGTCTATCTAAGTCATCCAATTCCGTTTGAGACCATCTTGTAACACCAAAAGTATATAAAAGGCTAGGTATTACCCAGGAGTTATATGCTCTAATTTTGTTTCCGCCGGATAAATGACTTTTGATAACTTTTTTTAATCTTGATATAAATTTTACTTTTGAATTTTCTTTAATATTTTTGTCATTAATTCCTAGTGCTTCTGCCATGCCCAAATATTTATAGGTTTCTGTTTCAGAAAGAGAACTGAAATGTAAGTCATTTGTAATTGCAAAATTATTACAATCTTTAATTTTGCCCCTATTTACGTTGATGACAGCACATTTATCTATTCCAAATTCCATTCTAATATCATTGCTGAAACTATGTGTTAATTTCAACAATAATAGTAGATCACTCTCTTTTGATGTGAATAGCTTGAGATCATCCATGTAAAGTAGATGTGAGATGGGTGAGTTTTCTTTTCGAAACCGAAACCCTAATCCGGATTCCTCAATAGTAGTGCTTAAGGGATTCAGGGCTAAACAAAACCAAGTTGGGCTCAAGCTATCACCTTGGAATATACCCCGCTTAATATTTATAGAGTCTATCGAACTACTTTGCCACTCACCTGGTAGATTTAGGACAGTGTTCCACTGACCCATTAGTTTACTTAAAAACTTACAAATTTTGTCATCTATTTTATATATTTCTAAAACTCTCTTTAGCCATGAATGTGGAACAGAGTCATATGCCTTTTTGTAATCCACCCAAGCAGCGGACATATTTTTGCGATTACGAAAGACTTGTCGGCAAATAGCTGTGTCAATGAGAAGAAGTTCTTTACAACCACGTGACCCTTTCCGACATCCGTTCTGTGCAGTTGAAAGAATGTTATTATTTTCCAAGTGTTTATAGATCTTGTTATTTAAAATTGCAGTTATTAATTTGTATATAGTTGAAAGGCACGTTATAGGTCGGTAATTTTTAGGTTCCGTGGTGTTTCCATTTTTATATAGTAAGTGGGTAATACCAGTTGTAAGAAGTCTCGGGAGCTCACAGCACTCTATGGCTTCTTGAATCTGTGCAGCCAAACGTACGTGGCTACTCTACTAACGTAGGGTCCAGATAGTTAGATTTAGGCGTGTACTTCGCTACGTGGATATGTGAGTTTTGCAATATTTAAGTTGTTCGGGTGATGCGGAATGGTGCACGGGCGCGCCGAGTAGATATACGGTCCGGTATTCGAACCGCGCATTCCTTGGTCGAGAGCGTTTCCCGGTTGATTGTATTGAAATCCTTATAATTGTGCCGTCGCGTTAAGTGCCCTTTTTTGTGTGTTGGTTGGTTCGTTAGTTTATGTGTCAACGAGGCGTATTTTTATATTATTTTCGCGACGTGGTGTTTTGGTGTCGAATGAAGGAACATAGTTGTGTTTAACGCTGAACCGTGTAACTCATTAAGAGATTGCGTTAGTTCCCTACTTATAATTTTGTGATAAGTGAATCCGGGACATTAAATGTCGAATTTTGAACTACTGTCCTTACTGTGTCGGGTATCTCGTGTTCGATTCTACGATGAATGTGGAATTAGGCGAGTTTAAGTTAGTTAAATATACAATGAAGCTAATAGCCTGAAATAGTGACAATGAAGAAAGAAATGGTCCAGCGGTGGAGCCTGCTGGAGTGATGCCACATTGTGGGGCAGCCTGGAACTTGGCCGCTGCTGGTCGCCTAAGTTGGTCAAGGTCTCAGATATTTACACATCATTGAACACTAGTTTCCATTCACCTTACACCCACTCACGGCCTGACCGAGCCTTGGTGCGAAGTTAGCTTCTGATACTGGTACGTACTATGTGTTTCTAGCATTCTCCCATATAGTTTATTATGATAGGACATTTCCATATAGCCATTCGGGCTCGAACCCGCAGCTGCCCGTTGAACCTTCCGCTCATGAGCCCCGGATATTGAACTTTGCAAGGGCAGCTGCGGGCCGTAACAATACGACAACGGTACTAAATGGTGCTTAAATCAAAGGATCTGCAGGAATATATAACGTTAATGGAACTGCTAAGCCCAAAGTGTTTTACCAAACTTTTACGGATCCAGTCTGCAACATCTCACTGTAACGTCGACATCGTTTTTGCTTTATTACGCTGATTTCTAATTTTTAACATCTTAAATCCAGATATTCTGAGCAATCGACTCACTTGCTAAGCGAATTGGGAATTTTAATCTCAGTACCTGAAACCTTGCAAATATTTTTAGGTCAGACGATTTTCAATTATACATAGATAATCTCATCAGATTTAAAAGGCTTTTCAAAGTTAGTAAGCCGATTTAGTTGATATTTCATTATTTTTGAATGCCCTACATACATTTTAATGGAACCTACTGATAATTGTTGTTTTTAAATATTTTTTCAATCATTCTTTTAATGTACATATTCACGTTTAATTTGTTCCATTACCCATCTATTACAGCCTATAAAAGTCTCCTGCTAAACATAGGCCTACTCTATAGACAGCTTAATACGGGGAATTCGCCACAGTTGCCATGTTAACCAGGTGGGTTGGCAACTACAGTTCTTTACTATTTTCAGTTGATATCAGAAAGACGCTACTGTCCATTTCCTGTTTCAATTTCTCTTACGACACCCACAGGATGAAATACTTTTCCACATGAAAAAAAAGGATAAGTGGATATTCTTACACAGGCACTACATGGTAAGTATAATTTCTTATATATACATTTCCTTCCCCTTCATGACATCAGTCGGAAAAATTCCACTGCTGAACAGGGGCCTCTTCCGTTGGAAAGCTTCGCTAAAATCACCACTGTTGGCAGGTGATCTGGCGGGCTTTGCAGCTTTAATAACGCTACTATACCGATATAGCTACCAGAAGCCATGTGATCTCTCTGGGATTTCTCTGGGGTAGAAAAGTGTGACAAAACCGATGGTAAGTGGATGGATTGTGGCACATAGACATCTACATCTATCCTCGATTTAAAATCAAAAAGCAGATGTGTTGTCACACCTGAGGACTAAGATGGAATACCTCGTTTCCAATGGAGAGGTTCCCGGTTCTCTACATTCACTACACTCACCATACGAAACACAACAGCATTGAGCGGCTATTTTATGAAATGAAATGAAGATTTATTTGCTTTGTAAATGGGTATATTTAGAAGGTTATTGTAGAGTGTAGTTCAGCTTTTTCAGTCATCTATGAATAGCATGCAAACACATTTTTTTATAATTAAGTTTACTATATTACAATATCAAATTCATTTAAAATATTTATCGGTATGTCATCGTTTACAAATTAGCAATACTAGTACCATTACATAAAAATGTAAAGTAAATTTATATTAAAATGCAATTAAAATATTATAATACTGTTTATCAGTTTATCAGGGAAGATACCAGAGGCTATTGATAAAATGTCAAGACCCTGCCTATTTCTTTATTACAGGCCTTCATTATTTTGGTACAAATGCCGTCATACCCTTTTCAGTTACTATTATTCAAGGTCATAATTACTTTATTTATGTCAGTTCTTTACGCTGGAATTCTGTAACAGCATGATCCTTCCCCGTCGAGCCGATTCATTCGTATTACAACCACTTTCTTTTCGTTTACATTTATATTTAAGAAATTTGTTTTCTTCACTGTTACTAACTAATGATAGACACATTACAGTAAGCGCTCATAAAACATGACCCGATCGTAAAACGTAATAGTTAAATGTAACGCAGGGTTAACTTTATTAGAAGTTAGTAACGTCATCTTAAATTAATTCCAGTTAATTGTTACGTGTTAGGACCTCAGTAGGTCCTCGCATTTACAGAATACGTACCAGCGTAAAATAGCAGCTTAATGCCACTCAGTTTTCTTTGTTTGAGTATAGATAACTGGAGACCCTTCTTACTGGAAACGAGGCATTCCATGTTAGTCTTCAGGAGTTACAACGCATCTGCATATTGATTCTTAATTGAGTATAAATGTAGAGGTCTATGGACCACTTACCATCTGAAGAACTGTGTCCTAGTTTGGCACCCTTATTCAATTTAAAAAAAGATCCGTATCCTTATAAGCATGTAGTAATGACGTAAGATAATCTACTATCCACTACACAGCCATACCATCCAGTGGGTGTCGTAAAAGACGACAGAGGGAAATCAACCATGAGATGAGCAGCAGCATCTTTCTAGTAACAATAAAAAATAAAAAATTCTGACTGCCAACCCACATTTCAAGCGTTACAACACTTCAATGTAACCAATTTAATAAGATAAATCTAAAAAGCAATTAACGTTAATAACTTATTCCTAAATTAAACAGGCCTGCATTTTGATGAATTTTTGAAACGGCACCATCGAGGGCGAAAATTAACAACAATACAGCTATTAAACAACCGACCCCAAATATAATAATTCAAATTATATTCAGACAGTCCTAAGCCTGTAATAAATACGAAGGAAAGTTCGTTGAATTTATAATATCAGAGAAGTTAAAAAAATCACAAAATATTAATAATAATACAGCTAGGTGGACGTAGGAGGCAAATACAAGCACACACACACAACACACATACACACACACACACACACAACAGGCACGCATAAACGCACGAACGCACGCATAGCATGCACGCACGCACGCACGCTCGCCTGCACACACGCACTCACGCACGCGCGCACGCACGCACGCACGCAGGCCCATGTGCGACGTGTGTTGACAGGGCATAATTGTAAGATCATTCTTTTTGATCTTCATTTTAAGAATCAATGATAGTTATTTTAATCGCGAGTGTTAATATCTGAATCATTATTATAATCAATATCGTCGTTATCTTCATGTCTCATAGGGGGGATATTTGCCGTATTTGCCACGTGGTGTGGTGACAGCGTGAGAGTATCCACTAGCCTATATAATTCCGTGTGTGTCTAATCGTAAGAAATGACAGTGGAAAGTGAACCATGAGATGAGCAACATCATCTTCTTGATAGCAACTCAAAATATTAAAAAACTGCGTTTGCCTACTAGCCTGCTAAGCATTATTTGAATATTGAAATGATTGAAATTAATTCCTTATTTGGAACACATACAATAAACTTTACAGGTTATCCTAATACGATAGTGTAACTTTCCTATCAATACAATTATCTAGCTTTAAAAGACAAGGTTTTTTAAGACCGGGTGACGTCATATCCCCGAAAGTCTTCGCCGCTGCATTGGAAGACGTTTTCAAGCTTCTGGACTGGAAAGCATACGGTATCAACATCAATGGCGAGTACATCACTCAACTTCGATTTGCCGACGATATAGTCCTTATGGCAGAATCGCTGGAGAACCTAAGCACAATGACCTCAATAATGTTTCCCAACGTATAGGTCTTAAGAACTGAACTGTACAAAACAAAGATCATGTTTAATGTCCATGTCACACCTATGCTGGTAGTTGTTGGTAGCACTAAGCTCGAAGTTGTTGATGAGTATGTTTACCTGGGACAAATAGTCCGACTAGGTAAGTCAAACTTCTACCGAGAGGTCACTCGACGGATTCAATTCGATTGGGCAGCGTTCGGGAAATTACGGCACATCTTCTTTTCAGGTATACCTCAAAACTTGAAAACGAGACTGTACAAACAGTGCCAGTGATGACCTATTGAACTGAGACGTGGTCCTTCACTGCTGGCCGTATGAGGAAGCTGAAGGTCGCTCAGCGAGCTATGGAGAGGGCTATGCTTGAAGTTTCTCTGGAGGCCGGCCATATAGCTTGAAGAACCGACAACCGATGGGGAAAAAAGGTTCTCGAGTGGCAGCCTCGTAACGGCAGGCGAAGTATAAGGCGTTTCCCCACTATATGAAGTGACGACCTGGTAAGCTATGCAGGAAGTCGATGGATGCAGGTGGCTCAAAACCGTGCTTTGTGGCATTCCTTGGGGGAGGCCTATGTTCAGCAGTGGACTTGTGAATGGCTGTAATAATGATGTTGATGAAAAGAAATAATCTAATGATAGTTTCTTAAACTTACACACAATTACATTAGAAACCAGTATGCTTATAACTTTGTTAATTATAATATACAAGAAGTTTTATAATCATCTCCTTCTGTTCGAAAAAAATATGTATATTTATTTGTTTATCTGATAGAGCCATGTTGCAGCTATATTATGGCTGCAGCACGAATAGGTCCGCTCGACCGGGAAAGGACCACTCTATCACAGACTACCAACGTGAAACAGCAGAATATTGCTGTCTTTCGTATGATGAGTTTAGAGAACCTGAGACCCCTAGATTGAGCAAGTGGATGGTTTTGTATTATTGGGATGTTTATTTAGCAGGGATGGTAGATGTGATAATAATATAGAACGACGAGTGAACGCAGTGAATAGAGTGAATGGGGCTCTACACGCTATTATGAGGAAACAGAATGTGTCAAATAAGGCACGTATAGCAATTCATAATACTGTGTTAGTCCCTACTTTAATGTATGGTAGTGAAAGTTGGGTCTGGCAGAAGAAGCATGAGAGTAGAATAAATGCTGTAGAAATGCGGTCATTTGCTAGTTTTGAATCAGAATGACAGGGTGAAAAATAGTGCGATAAGAGAAAAGTGTGGTTTGCAAGATGACGTTGTGACCAAGATTAAGAAAGGAATGCTTCGGTGGTTTGGTCATGTAAAAAGAATGAACGAGGAAAGAGTGACAAAGCAAATTTATATTGCAGAAGTGAACGGCAGGGTTGGGAAGGGAAGCCCTAGACCTAGACGAAAGTTAATCGACCAAATCGGCGATACATTGCAAATGGTGCAAATTAGGTGTACCCTTAACCGAAGAGCGTGCATGCGTAGATATATGGATTTAAAGGAGGCGAGAGAGGTGTATCAGGATCGCGCCAAATGGAAGTCCGTAGTCTTTGCCTACCCCTCTGGGTGACAGGCGTGACTGTTTATGTATGTATGTATGAGACCCCTATTACCGGTAACGAGGCTTTCCATCTTAGGCCTCAGGAGTGACAACACAATTCTTTTGGATTCTTAATCGATGATAGATGTTAATATCTATGGTCTGCAACATCCACTCACCGTCAGGTAAACTGTGTGCTCGCTTGTGTCTCTTATTCAATATAACAAAAATATGCTGTCGTAAAATCGACTGAATTAAGGAAAAGCAAATTAGAAGCGGGAAATGATAAACATAAATAATTAAGCACGTACTACAAACTCGTGCTGATTTCATTTGCTAATTTATTTTGCGAGTAAAGGTTGTGTCCTTGATCAACTATTCAAAAAGCAACGTTGAAGGCTCAGAGGCGCTTAAACTGAATTCGTTGAAGAAACTTAGCGACACAAAATGTACACCGACTAATGGACACTTCAGGGCGGTTTACCGATTTTGGCTGACTTATTATTATATACCTATTTGGAGTACTTTAGTATTATATACTTTATTCTTCAACACAAGGAAAAAATGTGCTTGTAATTGTATACACACGTACGAAGTGAAACTTCTTTACGATATATCTTTCAAATGTATCTTATATTTTACATAAATAGGTTAAATAATATATATGCTCATTCAGTCCCGGCGGTGAAACGTTACAAGAAAACGTGACTTTTTTTATTACCGTATTGAATTATCTATATTACATATCCACTATGTCGATAAAGAAGTTTCACTTCAAATAACTTATTACAGGAAGTAAAACTTAGGATATAGGTACAATAAGCTGGTCTTATGACTAAAAAGCGATCTCTTACAGACGACCTTAATATTGAGGAAATTTAACTATTGGACAGTGGGAGGTAGTGTGAAATTACATACTGAAACCTAAATCTAAATAAATCGATATATTATATTATAATTAAAAAAAAACTAATAAATCAAATTAAATAGATATGATAGACACCTTTTTTGTTGAAGAGGGGCATGCAAACGTGCATGCGGCTCACCTGATGGTAAGTGTTGACCGTCTCGGCGCTGGATGCAGTCAAGTGGAAGGAGCTGGCACGGGGAGCTCCGACCTAGGGATGGAAACAGTATTTCATGTGAGGCGGAATTTTTGCCTTGTAAAGTTGCAAGCGTATATTTTTAATAATAGTATATAAAAAGTAAATAAATAAATATAAAATGGAAACAGAAATCAAATAAATGTTGCTGATAAATGATGACAAGTGATGATTACAGTGATAGATAGAGATTTAGGCATCCGTTCTGGAACAGCGTACTAAAGTTCACTGCTGAACCTCTCTTAATAGGTTGCTTCAAGGTATATTTGCTACAGTTGCTAGGCATGGTAAGCGGCCTCGCAACCACAGTTTTCTATTGATAGTCG
This sequence comes from Parnassius glacialis, assembly GCA_033319125.1. Taxonomy (NCBI): domain Eukaryota; kingdom Metazoa; phylum Arthropoda; class Insecta; order Lepidoptera; family Papilionidae; genus Parnassius; species Parnassius glacialis. The sequence goes on along the minus strand of JAVANC010000009.1, from coordinate 42,019,570 downwards.
TTATTAGGAAGACGCTGCTGCCCATCTCCAGATTTGTTTCCCTCTGTCGCCTGTTATGACACCGACGGATTAGTGGATATACTTACACCGTCACTACACGGTAAGATTTAGGTATATAATAGTTAAAAAGAGAAACTTTTGAAATTCATTCTTTTTTCTTTCTTCATTTAAAGATTGTTGTGGCGTACCTTTAGTATGATGATTACATAAATAACATCATTGTTCTAAGTACTTCAGGACAATAAATTCAAGAATGCATGAAGTGATTGGTATATTTTGAAAATATTCACAAATGTAATGAAAGTACACATGAAAGGATGAATAGGCTAAACTATTTAAATATGTTGTGTACACACGGCTTGCTGCCAGGACACTTGATACCTACGAGAGGTAACAACTGTCTCGATCACTGTATGTTAAAAATAGATACAAATAAATCGAATGCAACAATCATAGTAATAAACACTACTATCACAGATGATTACATGACTTTCCTTAAGTTAAATAATTTTTGTAATAAAACTGCATTTAGTAATAAATACAAAAGGTCAATCGATTATGAAAATGCTATTAATAGCCTTAAAAATACTAATTTACAAGATCTGTTTTTATGCTGTGATTCCAACATTTTAACTGAACTCTTGACAAATAAAATCCAAACACTTATTTTAAAAAATACCTAAATTAGTCCCCAAAACAAGTCGCACAATAAAACCCTGGATGACACAAGGTGTCCTACGTTGCATTACGAACCGTAATAGTATGCAATTAAAATTAAAATCTAATCCAGAAAATGAAGTATTAAGGATCACGTATAAACGCTATAGAAATCACTGCAACAATTTAATTAAAAAACTTAAGCGCAAATATGAGCGAAAACAGATAATGAATGCCACCGGAAACCCTAAGACGCTCTGGAAAGCAATAAATGATATCACACATCGCAAGCAGTTATTAGAGAAAAATATAGAGTTGTTAAAAATAGGATCGACCCCTCTTGAATCCGTTAATTTGATTAATACGAGTTACTTTGCTAATGTTGGGAAATCCTTGGCGGAGGATATTTTATCAAAATTTAACTATATTAACATTTCCACTGCGGATAGAACAGTAACCTCACATGCTTCATCTTTTGCTTTGCTGGAGACTGATGATTCGGAAGTTAGGAGTATACTGATGAACCTTAAAACAGAGAGTGCTCCTGGATATGACAATATTACCACCAATTTTCTAAAACAGACCCATATGATATTAGTACCCATAATAACACACCTGGTTAATCTTTGCTTTAGGGATGGCGTTTTTCCTACTGCTCTAAAGTTGGCATTGATTACCCCTGTATATAAAGGTGGAGGTAGATGCAATCCAAGTAACTACAGGCCTATATCAGTTCTCCCCGCAATATCCAAAATTTTAGAAAAATTGTTAAATAACCGTTTGATTAATTACTTAAATAAATATAATATACTTTCAATGTCACAATTTGGCTTCAGACGAGGACTTTGCACAGAAGACTGACGTCTGAGGTCACTCATTATTGACCAAGTTAACAAAGGAAATAAATGTTTAACAGTTTTTCTCGATATAAAAAAAGCCTTTGATAGCGTCTCTGTCTCCACTCTTGTAAATAAACTTGAACAAATAGGCATACGAGGTAAACCCCTAGACTTATTTAAAGATTACTTAACAAACCCTAGACAACGGGTCAAAATAGGAGAGCACTGTAGTCATGACTCTACTATTACCTACGGTGTATCACAGGGGAGTGTTTTAGGCCCGACTCTATTTTTGATTTATGTAAACAGCCTTTGTAAAATATCGCTTCAAAATGGGCACGTATTCTCGTATGCAGATGACACTGCTTTGGTATTTTGTGGTCGAACATGGGAAGATGTTCGGCACAGCACTGAAGTAGGGTTAGCCAAGGCTGCTGAGTGGTTAAGAATACATCTGTTAACTCTGAATACATCTAAGACAAATTATATATGTTTTACTAACTACAATAGGACTCAACCTAATTTTAATATTCAAATTCATTCTTGTGTTGACCATAGTAACTCTAACTGCTCATGCCCATATGGGCTTGAGCAGTTAGAATTTGTGCTTGATACCGTGTTTATATATATAAACACGGTATCAAGCACAAAATATCTTGGAATAATATTGGATCAGCGTTTATCCTGGCATATACATATAGAACTTTTAATCACAAGAATTAGAAAATTCATATGGTTTTTCAAAATTTTAAGACATCTTACAACAACACAGATATTAAAACAAGTGTATCTTTCTTTAGTTCAATCAGTTCTGGCATACTGTATTAGTATATGGAGAGGTGCCACGAAAACAAAGTTTTTGGATTTAGAGAGAGCTCAAAGGTCATTACTGAAAGTTATGAATTTTAAGCCTTACAGATTCCCAACTCAAGATTTATACGCCCTGTGTGATGTTCTTACAGTTCGCAAGTTATACATATTAAATATAGTTCTTAAGCTACAGTCCCTTGCACACAGTTCTGAATTCAAAAATAAAAGGAGAAAAACTAACGTAGCTCCAACTGCTCCGGTTAAAACTACATTTGCTAGACGGCAACAGGCAAAAAAGTCGTCTTATTTATACAATTACTTAAACAAAGAATTGAATATTTATTCAAAAACTAGTAAAGAATGTAAGAAACTTCTTATTGAATGGCTCAAGTGGAAAGATTATTACGAAATCGAAAATTTGTTAAAATAACACGGCCTACAAAGCACGCACGCACACGTGCACTCACGCAAACACACACACACACACACACACACACACACACACACACACACATATATATATATATATATATTTTATAGTTAATTTATCAAAAGGAAAGGAATGTTATGTTATTCTTGTAACTACATATGTTAATTAAGGAAGAGCGAGTTTTCCTGTCACAAGTATTGTAAAATACTTAAAAGGAGAACTCTGTGTACTGCTAATGATGTAAATTTATTGTTACAGAATAAACATTTTTTTATTTTTTTGATTTTGATTCCTTTAACCTTCACACCTTACTAAAATAAATGTACTGGTGATTTATTTCGGATATTTTTGCGATATTTTCAAGATATGGTGGAAAGCATTTTTTAAAGTATTGTTCACAAAACTAATTTTACGGATTTTATCGCGTATATTAACTTATTTTATATTCCCGACGTTTCGAGCACTTTACAGCACCCATGGTCACGGGGGGGACTGAGGTGTATGACGTCCCAATGTCATAGTTAACCACGGCTACCTCCAGATTAAAAATTATTAATTTTTGTTCCGATCCACGCAGTATGAACTTACAGTATCATGAAGTCTTGCAGTTGTATGCTTGGGTTGGGATTTAATTTTATTAATTATGGGATCCCAAGCAGATGGTAGCACCCAGCCATCTTCTCTATTGAAATTAGGATGTTTCTTGATTTCAATAGCCTCGCGAATCATCCTTGAAAGGAATCGGTGTTCTTTAGCGAGGATTTGTGGTCTATCAAATCTAATGTAGTGACAGGGGCGATCCTGTACGTGTTCACAGACTGCAGACTTCCCGGAGCGTCTATTCTTCACATCAGCTATGTGTTCTGTGCAGTCTGTGAAACGTACAGGATCGCCCCCGTCACTACATTAGATTTGATAGATCACAAATCCTCGCTAAAGAACACCGATTCCTTCCAAGGATGATTCGCGAGGCTATTGAAATCAAGAAACATCCTAATTTCAATAGAGAAGATGGCTGGGTGCTACCATCTGCTTGGGATCCCATAATTAATAAAATTAAATCCCAACCCAAGCATACAACTGCAAGACTTCATGATACTATAAGTTCATACTGCGTAGATCGGAACAAAAATTAATAATTTTTAATCTGGAGGTAGCCGTGGTTAACTATGACATTGGGACGTCATACACCTCAGTCCCCCCCGTGACCATGGGTGCTGTAAAGTGCTCGAAACGTCGGGAATATAAAATAAGTTAATATACGCGATAAAATCTGTAAAATTAGTTTTATTTAAATGTGTATTGTTCGGGTAAATATAAGAAATCATTATTGTTCACAAAAATAAACAGAAGATAATGAATTTTCGCCCTCATTTTTGTATTATGGTAACCACATTTTTACCTATGTTTAAATTTCAATCTACGTGAAACACTCTCAGAAAAAAAACTAGCAAACAGACAGACCGACTTATTGCTTTAATTATTTTGCTTAATAATCTGCAATAGTTATGTAACCATTTTATAATAACCTAGCCTTAAAAACTGCCATAATTAATTGCCTAGGTCAGAGGAAATGCCTAAGGGAATATTTTTATGAAATAAATATATTCACTTTGGCCTGTCAGTATATTTACGAAAATTTTATGTACATACACAAAATAAATTTACTCGACTCTAAAGAGACAGTAATACCTCCATAGAGAAATATAACATACACTTTTACAATAATGTCCCAGATTGTATGTACGATAGATTATTTGATAAGTGTTATTATACTATTAAAGCGTACATAACTGATAATAACCTCTGGGAATGCGGTGATAGCTACCACGCTGTTTCTAAATGTTTTCATACTGATTTTGTTAAAATATTATTTTATTTATTTATTTATTTAAAATAAATAAATGTTTAAAAAAGTCGCGCTGAGTGTTGAGCTGGTTGGTGGAGCGACTGGTTCGGGAAAAGGGGTTTTTCCCGAACCAGTGGTAAATGACTTGCAATAAATATGCTTGTAATCTCTCTCTCTCTCTCTCTCTCTCTCTCTCTCTCTCTCTCTCTCTCTCTCTCTCTCTCTCTCTCTCTCTCTCTCTCTCTCTCTCGCTATAGTATATATCAACTGCTGTCCGCTGCTGACCGATTATGATGATTTTTGTGTGTGTTTGAGTGGGTCCCTGGATGGCTTAGATTCACAATAGGACGGGTGATTTCTGGATCTTGACAACAGCAGGAGCTGTTGCAAGTCACACGGGCAAGCCGGGAGGCATCACTAGTATTGCATAAATATTATTCTATTCTATTTTATTAATATAATTTGATCACATCGATTCAGTAGAAAATAAACTTTACTATACCATGAATATGGGTAGACTAAGTAGCGGAAAATATTTGTTCATGAAATTTCGCACATAAAAACATTATGTAGGAATTAGGGAAACTGGTTTGTATCCCTAAATCACCGTACTTGCTGCTATTGTCTTGTTTATAATATTTCAAAAGCGATCACAAGTATACCATAAAAATGATATATTTTCATCCATACCTTTTTATTGTACTTACACAAACGAGATTAATATTAATATTTATTTCAAGTTGTTATTCCATTTTGTCATAAATAAAATAGTTACGTGAGAGCCGCGGAAGCTCAGGGGCAAACAACCAGAGTTCGATCCCCGCCGACACCTAATAAAATGTTAATTGCAATTTTTTCGGTACGTGGTAGAGCCATCCTGCAGCTATATTAGTAGTATAGTTATAGCACGAATGGGTCGGCTCGACCGGGGAAGTACCACGCTTTCACAGAATACCAGCGTAAAATAGCAGCTTAACACTGCTGTGTTTCGTATGATGAGTGTAGAGACCCGGAGACCCTTTTTACTGGAAACGAGGCATTCCATCTTAGTCCTCACGGGTGGCAACGCATCTGCATTTTGATTCGCGAACGTGGATAAATGTAGATGTCTATGAACCACAGCAGCCACTTACCATCAGGTGGACTGTGTGCTCGTTTGTCACCCTATACTATAAAAAAAATATGTGCTGATTTACCTCGTGCTCAGCGGTGAAGAAAATCGTTGTGAGGAAAGCTGCACCTGAGAAATAAGAAAAGAAATATTTCGAAGATACGTGATGCCCGCAACATGCATTGGAGCAGCGTAGCGAACATTTCCTTGCCTTAAAACCTTTCCAGAAATGAAAGGAGACTGTGCCCAGCAGTGGGACATATATAGGCTGTAACTTTATCTAACTTTAAAAAGTTTAGTAAAAAGGGTGGTACAGCTCCTTTTCTGACTAGGCATCCGTCTGTGTAAGTACCACCCTCTTGTCTATTTCTTATATCAGATTACAGTGCCTGCACTGCTATGTCCTGAAGAGTACAGAGAACCAGTACTAATACAGGCTGTGAGGCTGTCGCGGCGCTGTCGTCGCACCACAAGCTTAATGCACCGACACCTAAATAGACTAAATAGACACTGCGCCCCCTTTTCTCTAAAGAGAGTCTCTTCCGATTCGGCAGAAAGGCCACAAAAGCCAATTCCAGACCCACAGGTGGTGTTTAATAAAAAAAATATCATATAGAGCGTTGGCCGCTCCCCGTGCTGAACATCTTGCCCGGCGAGAGATCCCTATACCAGATTTTTTTCTATAGGAGAGAGGGCAAACGAGCATGCGGCTCACCTGATGGTAAGTGACTACCGCCGCCAATAAACAACTGCAATACCAGGGGAACCAGGGGAATTGCAGATGCGTTGCCGGCCTTTTAAAAAGAAGTAGACTCTTTTCTTGAAGGTCCCTAAGTCGTATCGGTCCGGAAAAATCGCTGATGGTAATCGATTCTACAAGTAAGTCGTGCGAGGAAGAAAATATCTTCTAAATCGCACAGTGGTGGACTGCCAATCATCCAGATGGTGTGGATGGTATCGGGAGTTCTGCCGCAATGTGCGTTCGTGAAATTTGGCGGCTGGAATTAATTAGACTTATATGCTAGACAGAAATTTATTTTTATTATATGGCCAAAAGGCATTCCATCTTATTCCCTAAAGGTGAAAACACATCCTATCTTCTTTTTAAAATTAAAACTAATTTTATAAATTTTCTTGTGTGTGTTCACGTGCACAAGTGTACAAGTGCTTCTCATAAGCAATATGTTGAAATATAATGCAGACTTCCCGGAGCGTCGATGGTGATGTGAATGTTGAAGTAAGTAATTTGTGGCAAAAACGACGCGCTTTACGTGGTAGAGCCAAGCTGCAACTGGTTGTAGCATGAATGGGTCGGCTCGTCCAGGAAAGGACCACGCTGTTACAGAATTTCAGCGTAAAATAGCAGCTTAATGCTGCTGTGTTTCTTACAGCGAGTGTAGAGAACTGGAGACTCTCTTCACTGGAAACGAGTCATTCCATCTTAGTCTTCAAGGGTGACGACGCATCTATATTATTTTTGATTCTTAATCAAGGATAAATGTAGATATCTATGGGCCAGAGCATCCACTTACCATCAGTTGGACTGTGTGCTCATTTGTCATCCCATTCTATAAAAAAGCACAAAATAATGATAACGTCGAAGACTCGTCGAATGGCATATACAAGTTTTATCTATATAAGCTATATCTATTTTCTGTGATGTCAGTGCTGTTAGCCTAATAGTTTATACTGCCAGAACAAGAAAGAGATACCAGTTCTTCCTTTTGATCTTTTTCTTAAAACGTTACACCCACACTAAGATTTGCTCTTGTGTCGTGGAGGCAGTTTACAAACATAAATTGCACGAGGAAAAACATCCAGACCCGGAACAGTTATTTGTAGGCCATACAAATACTTGTTCCGTGCGGGATTCGAACCCGCGGCCCCCAGCGCAACAACTCATAGCTTAGATATTGCGCCATGGAGCCGTCTCAGTTCTACCTTCATCTTGTTGTATTTTCTTCCCTTTTATTATATGTGTAAGTAAATTTGAAGTGACTGTCTATAATATTGAAGTAATTGGATTCTATTATGTTTAGGTGGGTATTATGACTATTAAGACATTCATAACCAGTTTTTTTTTAAATTATGTCTGTCCTTGGAATGGCTGAACTGATTGTGGTTAAACTTTATAAATAAATAGGGAGCAATTCCAGGAGGGATCTAGGTAATATATTATCCGAAAAATTTTAAGAGTTTTTTTTTGAAAAGACGAAATATTTATAAAATAAATGATCTTTAATTATCTTAAGCCGTGCCGTGGTTAGCGCTTGCTGTAAGTTTCACAGTACGCGAGAAACCCGGGTTCGAACCCCGCCGGCACCAATGAAATTGTTAATTGCAATTTTAAGTGCTGATTTACCACGTCCTCGGCGGTGGAAGAAAACATCGTGAGAAAACATGCATGTCTGATAAATAAGGAAAAAAAATATTTCGAAGACATGTGAAGTTCACCAACACGCATTGGGGCAGCGCGGCGGACCTTCCCTTGCCCTAAAACTCTCTCAGAAATGAAAGGAGGCCTGTGCCCAGCAGTGGGACGTGTATATAGGCTGCAACTTTAACTTAAAGTTTAACTTATCTTAAATCTATTAATCTTAAGTATGTCACGTTATTAGACCCTACCTTTCTGTCGCCTTTTCGATGCCCACAGGATGACACCGGGTAGCGTATTCCCTTCAGCCGCTTCTTTAAAGCTTCAATGACTTTCAAGAGTATTCTTGTAACCTACATTAAATAAAATTATTCTATTCTATGCTTATACCACCACTACACAGCGCGTAAGTAATGTTACAAGAGAAATAAAGAGTAACATTTAATTTTATAAAACCGCAGTCTGAATTCTAGACTCGTTTGCAGTATTCATAATTGTAGCGCAATCATTGCAGTTTTTAATTTTAAGCGTTGCGTTCAAACAATTCAAGGAATGTTGCAATTTCGAAACGTTCCATTAAGATAAAAATATGAGTGGAATATTCTAATTTCAAATCATATTTTTAATACAATTATGTTTTAATATACTTTGTCTTATTATTAACTGTATAGCTTGTATCTTTATTTTCTATGAGATGAGAGGAAAGAAACTAATATTATTCGAAAGGTAATATGCATTTTATATGTGGTAAAGCCACGCTGCAGCTATATTATGGTTGTAGAACGAATAGGTCGGCTCGACCGGGTAGGACGACGCTCTCAGAAATAACAAGCGTAAAATAGCAGCTTTATGCTGTTATGTTTAGTATGATTAACCTGACTCCATTTTACTGAAAACAAGGTTGTCCATCTTATTCCTGAGGGATGACAATACATCTACTTTAATTCTTAAATTGAGTATAGATGTATATGTCCATGGGTCAAAGCATCTACTTACCTCTGGACTGTGAGCTCGTTTGTCACTCTTATTCTATAAAAAAAGTGTATAGAATTATCATCATTACAGCCTTTATGTCCTCTGCTGAACATAGGTCTCCTCCAAGGAATGCTACAAAACACGGTCCTGAGCCACCTGCATCCATCGACTTCCTGCATGTCTTACCAGGTCGTCACTCCATCTAGTTAGGGGTCGCCCTACACTTCGCCTATCGATATGAGGCTGCTACTCGAGAAACTTTTAGAAACCACGTCTCAGATCTGTAGGTCATCACTGGCAACACGCACTGGTTGTACAATTTCGTTTTCAGGTTTTGAGGTATGTCTAACGAAAAGATGTGTCGTAGTTTCTCGAACGCTGCCCAGCCGAGTTGAATGCGTCGATTGCCGTGTAGTGGCTAAGAATATCCATTACCCCATATCTTCCCGTGGGTGTCGTAAAAGGCGACAAAGGGAAACAGGCAGGAGGTGTGCAGCAGCATCTTCCTGATAACAGCAAAAAAACAATGAAAAAACTGCGGTTGCCTACCCGCTCGCCAAGCGTGGCAACTATGGCAAACATCCCCCAATGATGAGAGCAACAAAGAGACGGCCCCCAGTCCCCGGCGGCCCTGCTATTCCTAGCTACGGTGGCGACCGTGGTAACGGCGGCGTGTTAAGAATCTCCGGTGGAAGTTCGGTTGCCACATAAGACGACTCGACCTGGTAACATAAAACGCACGCACCCTGAGGACTGACGAGAAGATCGTAAAGCTGGAAGATTAGATAGACAAGTAACGCTGGCATATTATAGGATTATCCGAGGTCCGAAGAGAGGAGGAGGACACGGTCATCCTCGAATCCGGCAACTTGCTCTATCACCGGGAGGGCGACCATCTGTCCCAAGGAGCTGTCGGACTTATCATCCACAAGTCTCTCGTTGACAACGTTGTAAATATTGAGAGTGTGTCGACGAGGGTTGCGTACCTTATACTCAGAATCACTAAACGGTATTCGCTGAAGGTCATACAAGCTTACGCACAAACCTCAGCACATCTTGATGAGGAGGTGGAGGAAATATATGAGGATACCTCTAGAGCCATGCATGTCCCCAAAACCCACTATACGATGTTAATGGGAGACTTCAATGTAAAATTAGGCACAAGAGAGAACGGTGAGCTGAAAGTAGGGATGTTTGGAATAGGGCAACGGAACCCAAGGGCTCAGTAGCTGGCTGACTTCATGGAGAAAGAGAAACTCTTTGTGATGAACTCTTTCTTCCGAAAGCGGCCCCACAGAAAGTGGACCTGGTCGAACCCCCACGGTTCGGCAAAAAATGAGATTGACTTCATTTTGACGACCAGACGACAACTGTTCAGTGATGTGTCATGATATCTTAATTGATAAGCTGTACTGCTATGGCATTCGGGGCCCAGCATTACAGTGGATAAAATCTTATCTAAGCGGTAGAGAACAGTGTGTTGAAATAAATGATATAGACGTTAATAATGTAATGACATCGTACAGATCCAAATATAAACACAACTGTAGTGGAGTCCCACAAGGGAGTGTCCTGGGGCCTCTTCTCTTTTTGCTTTACGTGAATGACCTACCTGACTTTATCAATTACAAGTCTGTACTTTTTGCTGAAGACATTTCAATCATAATAAGTACTGACATTAAATCCAATTACAATGATAAAATAATGACAGCTGTTATAAGTGTCACAGATTGGCTATACAAGAATAGACTCAAAGTAAATTTAGACAAAACAAAAATTATACCATTTAATATAAGGAAATATAAAGAAACTATTGACATTAATTTAAATGGACAAAAACTAGAGGAGGTTCAAAATATAAAATTCTTGGGGATACATATTGATGATGGTTGTACTTGGCAAAGACACATTGAAGAAGTATGTACAAAAACCATTGAGTTATATGTACTACTTACTAGAGGAGACACCTCAACTAGATTGTTTGTAACACGCGTTAGAGTGCGCGCTCTCAAACTCACTTAGTCTGTGTCAAGCGGTTGCTGCGACGTGAGAAGTTTGAGTGAAGAATTATTTTTAAATTAATATGCCTTCGTGTGCATTGAGATACTGTTCAAACAACTCGAGAAATATAAGTAAAAGTCAAGGAGTGACTTTTCACCAGTAAGTTCAACATATTATTATCTTTAAAACACGCTTAATTTAATTATATTTTATCAACTGCAACGTATAGGGGAATGTCAAAGAGTAAAACATTTTTATGCACAGACTTAACACTATTGACGTATAATTAAGTAATTATGGACCGTAATATGAATCTATAATCACGGTAGGAAATTTTAATGCATTAAAATTAATAGTTTTTATTATTATTTGGATTTAAAGGTTTCCTGAATCAAAAAAAAAGAAAGAGAATCATGGATCAAATTTGTTCAGAAGAATCGCAGTGAAGAAACGTGGTTACCGTTAGATTATTCACGTATATGTTCCGTACATTTCAAAGAAAACAACTAATACTTCACTAAAACAGGAAGAGTATACTTAAAGGAATCTGCAGTACCATGTGATAATGTAATTATATTATTATATAATATTACTGGGATTTTTATTTTATTTTGTGATTAGATTACGAACGAATTTTTGTAATGTGTAAATTCAGTATATTTATGGGACTTTAAGAGAGGCAGTACCCTCGGCGCGCGAGTCGTATTAATATATGGCGGGTTTTTAATACTGTAACGCTAGAATTTTTACAGGCTTCCCAGATAACTAGTATCTTTTTTTAGCCAACAAAATGTGGTGAAATATTTCTTGTATATTAGAACCGTTGCCTGAATCAGTAAGCAGTTTAAATTGAATTTTTGATAGTCCGACAAAAATTGTACCCAAAAATAAATTACGCAAGCTGCAGCTAGAAAGAAAATTACTGAGAAATTTAAGAAAATACAAAGAGAAAATATTTATTTACAGAAAAATGTGATTCTTACGAATATAAAAATAAATAATATAATATAATATAAATGTATATTTTTATATTTTATATGTTTACCTTTTAAAATATCATTAAAATATAATTGTGACATAATAGTATGTAATATTATATTAAATTAGCACATATGCAAAATAAATACAACAATAAAAGAATTGTACTCGTATAATTAACAATACAATATAAATAAACAATTATTACATACTGATCATTCTACCTTCGTATACTTAATCTATGATGACAAAAAATGACCGCGCAGGCGCAACGCGCTTATATCAACTGCGCATGCGCGACTCTACTATCTCCCGCCAGTGTTGCCAACTGCTAGCTTTACCCAGTTGCTAGACATTTTTCAAAATGTTGCTAGATTGCCAGCTTTTTTTACCACAAAAAATTTCTAGAAGTAGCTAAATGTTACAGTATGTAGGTACATTACAATAAAATGTCAATTTCTGACAATCATTTTTAATTTCCAACAAAAAAGTTAAAAATCTCTTGTGTAGTCACGAGCAATAATCTGTAAACAACATAGGACTATATTATATTATATTTATAGTCGACTTTTGTGGTACAAATAGTTTTGTTTTGGAACGCTTAACGTGACAAAGTTCTATGATGTTTACATATTACTACTCGTGACTGTACGTTACTGAATAAAAAAATAAGTTTAAAATTAATCAATCAAAGAAGAAGTTGTCGATACTTGGAGTTCAGTCTCCTTCGTCGTTAATTCCGAATATTTTTCAGCAGTGCCCATTTTATACAGCATATCTTTAGATAAAACACGGCTCTAGCAGCATTTACCACTTTTCCTGAGGGAGTCACTAATGCAGAGGATTGAGTTCAGAGTTATGAAACTCAACCATCCTTTAAATTCGTCCATATTTTCCCACTTTCAAATAAAATCCATTTTCAAATAAAATTAGTTTATACGAGATAAAACAAAACAACACAAGGTGGAATACGAGTAGCGTGTACTATTTTGGTTAGTGGTAGGTTAGTGAGTAATCTGTCGTAACGCAGCAGGAAAAGAGGAATTCCCGTCCAACACCGACCCAAGCCTACCATAGCATCTATTACCATAGATTCGCGTTTAGTTTTTATTTTTTCTTTCGAGACTCGGTACCCTACTCTAAGAATCTCGATAGCCTCACGTTTCATGATGAAATGAAAAGTTGCTAGAAAAGGTAGCTAAAAAGTTTAGCTACAAATTTCATTAAATTGTAGCTGTCCGTCACCAAAAAATAGCTATATCTAGCTAATAAGTTGCTAAGTTGGCATCACTGTCTCCCGCGCATGCGCGAAGACATAGAGTAGCGCACATTTTTTGTTTGGAATAGCTTCTCTAGTACGTAGTACATATAACTCAATGACAAAAATCAATAAATTCATTTACCCATTATAAAGATTGTCAAGGACTTCATCTCAAAAAACTGCTTTACTCGCCTATCATGGCTATATAGATCCCGTTTTGAGATATGGCGTAATACTCTGGGGAAATGGATCTACAGTGAACAAAGCTTTTATTGCTCAAAAAAAGTGTGTAAGGGCAATCTGCAGGGTTGGTCCATTATATTATTGTAGAGAACTTTTTCCAACCCTAAAAATTCTAACACTTCCTAGCATTTATATTTTCGAGTTGGGTGTCTTGGTCAAAAAACATAAACAGTTTTTTTACAAAAAATAGTGATGTTGTTAGTTTTAATACAAGGTGCAAGGATAAACTAGTTCTTCCATTTAGAAAGAAGGCAACCTCTCATAAGAGCTGTTACTCGATGGCAATAAAGGTGTTTAACAAACTGCCTAGCGACATAAAGTCATTGCCTCTTAATAAATTTAAAAGCAAACTTTTTATGTGGTTGGTGGACAGGGCTTTCTATAATATTAAGGAGTTTTTTAATTACAAATAAGTTCACTTGACCATGAATATAATGTTTGTAATGTATTATGATTTTAAATATTGCTCCATTCCGTTGCTGCGTAAAGGAAATGCTCTCGGAAAAAAAAATATATCGTATAAACTGTGTGTGTTATTTGTGTAAAAACAAGTTAAAAGTTTAAACGAAAAACCAGTGTTTATAATAACAGACCAGTGATCAATAAATCAAAACAATAACTTTAAAATTACAAATTAATGTTTAGTGCAGTGCTTATTATTGACCTGCTTGTATTAATGTACCCTACAATCTAAAATAAATGCTCAAACGTCAACTTATAAAACAATGTGCTGTTAAATGGGGAGGAGTTGAGTCTTGTGGATACCATTGTTTTTCTTGGTATTACTATTGACGCGAAACTTCAATGGGGCCCCCATATATCTAAATTAGCAAGCAGACTTAGTTCTGCAGCATATGCTGTAAGAAAGATTAGAAGTCTCACAGATGTTGAGACAGCTAGATTAGTGTATTTTAGTTACTTTCATAGCGTAATGTCTTATGAAATTTTGCTATGGGGTAATGCGACTGATATTGAAGCTATATTTGTTTTGCAAAAGAGAGCCGTACGGGCGATTTATAACCTAAATTGTAAAGAGTCCCTCAGAGAAAAATTTAAAGAAATAAACATATTAACTTTTGCATCACAATATATTTATGAGAATGTAATGTATGTGCATAAAAACATAAATAGCTTTAATAGGAATAAGGATGTGCATACTTTAAATACTAGGAACAAACATAAGCTTGTAATGCCAGTTACTAGACTCCACAGAATCAGTAATTCATTTATGGGGCAATGTATACGCTTTTGCAACAAAATCCCAGAACATATTCAAAGTTTGTCAATAAACAAGTTTAAAAGTTTTATTAAAGAAAAACTGTACAGGAAGGGTTATTATAACATCAAGGAATACATGAATGAAGATAACCCCTGGGAATAGGGTGATCGCCACCATGCTGGTTCTATGAAAATATCATTTAAAAGTTGTATAAACAAAATTATTGTTAAGTGAAATTATGTTTAAAAAAAAAGTCCCGCTGGGTTTCTTGCTGGTTCTTCCCAGGACTGAGGTATTTTCCGAACCAGTGGTAAATAAAAAATGACTTTCAATAAGTATTATGTAATAATCAATATTGAATAAAAAATTAAAAAAAAAGTCAATAACTTAACCGCCAACTGATAAGAACGATTGGTCCAGTGGCGAGACAATTTAAATATAGTGTCAATGATCGTGTCTTCGAGCCCTCAACACGCTTGCTTTTTGTGACCAAATAAAATTGTTACGATAAAAAGTATTAAAATTATTGGTTGTAAAAAAATTATAATGTCTGAGAACAAACAAAAAAGACAAAGAAAACCAACATGCGTAGCATGTCTCAAAGGAATTGCCCAGGGAGAGGAAATAACATGCTGTAAATGTTCGGATGATTATCACTATTTGTGTTTGCGAATAACTAAAGACGTATATCAGAACTATTCAACGTCTCAGAAAAGGAACTGGATCTGTCCTACATGTAGTAAGGTAAAGAAAAGGGGGGATAATGCGAACACACCGGTGAGAGCATCTACAACAGAAAACACAATTCTTACTGACAATACTGTTACACCGACCTGTTCCTGGGTATCACAACGAGCATTACGCAAAAACTCAGATCAATCGTCTACTGATATACTACAAGAACCTGAACATATATGTTTAACTAAAGAAGATATCAGGGAGATTATTCGAAGTGAACTCTGTAATATCTTTAGAAATGAAATTAATGACATGATAAAAAATACTATCAGCTCTGAAATACGCTCTGTCGAGTCTGAGGTAATAATTCTTCAAAAAGAGCTTAGCTCCATGAAGGAATCAATGGAGTTTATCAACCAACAATACGAAAAAATAAAAATCGATTCCATAAGAAATAATGAAGATAATACACGACTTCTCAAAGAGGCAGCTGAAATGAAAACTCTTAATATGGAACTAAAAAATCGTCTAGAACAACTGGAACAACACGCACGCTCTGCTAATATCGAGATTCAGTGTGTACCTGAGCACAAATCTGAGAACCTTATCTCGACAGTAATGCAATTAGCAAAAACTGTATCATTCGACCTTAAAGAAAGCGACATACATGTGTGTACTAGGGTAGCAAAAGCCAATCCATCGTCATCCCGACCACGATCCATTATTGTCAAAGTAACAAGCCCATTAGTTCGGGATGGACTACTTGCTGCAGTTATACGGTTTAACAAGAAAAACCCAAGTGACAAACTCAACTCGTCTCACTTGGGCCTTGGAGATAACAAAAGACCTATATATGTCTCCGAGCATTTATCTTTGCATAACAAAGAACTTCATAAAGCTGCAAGGATAAAGGGGAAGGAAAATAATTATAAATTTTTATGGGTGAGAGGCGGTCGCATATTTATTAGACAATCTGAGACCGCCCCTGCAGTTTTCATTAAAAATATTGAATCGCTGAACAAAATATAACTTTAGCTTTAGTTGTTGCATATAGTGTAAGATTAGTGTGTATAAATTCATATTATTTGTTATAATGGCTATGAAGTCTATAAATTGTTACTATCAAAACGTAAGAGGTCTTAATACAAAAATTGTAGAATTTTATAATCATGTGTTGCTGAACGATTATGACATTATTTTTGTTACGGAATCCTGGTTGCAGCCTAACATATTTAATTCAGAGTTGTTCGATGAACGATATGTTGTGTATAGGAGAGATCGTAATATTAATGCATTATCATGTAAAAAAACTGGAGGGGGAGTAGCGATAGCAGTACGTAAACATTTTCAATCATATAAAATAGAAACTAAAAGTAAATTAGAAGAATTATGGCTTAGTATTCAATTCAAGAGAGGCAAACATTATATTAATATTTGTGTTGGTGTAATTTATCTTCCACCACCTATAAATCAGACAGACTTGGAACAGTTTCTAGAAAATTCCAGTAATATTATATCTGAACATTCGGATGCTCTTCTGGTTGGAGATTTTAATATGCCAAATATAAAATGGTCTAAGAGTGACAATGGCTGTTTTTTGAATCCCGTAAATTCACATTGTTCTTCCTATAATTTTATTTGCGAATTTTTAGCTTTGAATAATTTGAAACAATATAATCATGTACAAAACAAAAACGCTAAAACACTTGATCTCGTGCTTTCTACATTTTCAGATATTTACCTCGAGGATAGTGGCAATCCTTTAGTCAGGGTCGATGTATACCACCCTCCATTGGAGTTCACTGTTTCACTACCCACGTATCAAAATTTACACCCATGCCGAATACCACGGTTTAACTATTTTAAGGCAGATTACAGTTCTATAATCGATGATCTGCAAAAAATTGATTGGTTATCGTTGCTTCTGCACCATGATAATGTCAATGAAATGGTTAACGTTTTTTACACAACCTTACGCAAAGTTATTACGGCTCATGTTCCCCTGACTAAACCTAAATGCAATGGTTATCCGGCATGGTTACGCGGAGATCTCATCAAAATTCTAAAAGAAAAAAATAAAATACGTCTTCGATACAAAAAATATCATAATCCTTTAGATAATATCAGTTATGAAATACTAAAAAAAAGAAGTGAAAAATTATTATCTTTAAGTTATAATAACTACTGTAACAGAATCGAAAGCAGCATCTCACAAAACCCAAAATATTTTTGGACCTTTTTAAAAAGTAAACGTAAAAATAGAAGTAATACTTTATCATCTATGTTTCTGGAAAATGAGTTAGCTGAGGATAATGTAAAGATTAATGAGTTGTTTGCAAAAAATTTTTCATCAATTTACCATAATGCTGCATCATCTACTAATGTATATAACTGTAACATAAAAAATACTGAAGAGCAGTTGAATACCTTAAATCATCTAAAACTAAATGAATTAGAAGTCTTCATCAAATTAAAAAGACTTGTTTTATGCAAGGGACTGGGATCAGATGACATACCACCAGTTTTCATTGCCAATTGCGCTAAACAATTGTCACGCCCCCTTACCATAATATTTAATAAGTCTCTAAAATCAGGTATCTTTCCAGCACGTTGGAAAGAAACTAAAATTGTGCCAATTCATAAGGATGGCTCTAAGCGAGACATAAAAAATTATAGACCAATATCAATTCTATCAATTTTTTCAAAAGTATTTGAAAGTATTATCTATTCTTATCTATACAAACATGTTAAAACTCAGCTAACAAATAAGCAGCATGGATTTATCAGAGGTAGATCCACTAACACGAACATGGTCGACTTTGTCGAAACCTTGACGGAATTCGTTGATCAACGCGTTCAAGTCGATACAATATATACTGACTTTAGCAAGGCATTCGATAAGGTAGACCATGAAATACTTCTCCATAAATTGTCTCACTTTGGTATTGTGGGCTCTAATTTACAGTGGCTTGCGTCCTACTTAAAAGATTGCCAATCATTTGTGGTTGTCAATGAAGCTAGATCGAAAACATTTGTCGTCACATCAGGTATTCCTCAAGGTTCAAACCTTGGTCCACTCTTGTTCTCAATATTTATAAACAATATAGTTAATTGCTTTCCGAACTCTGAGCCTTATATTTTTTGCGGATGATCTTAAGGTGTTAAGGCCAATAAGAAGCATTAGTGATAGTGTATTGCTACAAGAGGACATTGATAGATTGTGTAATTGGTGTAGAGACAATAAAATGCTTTTGAATGTGAATAAGTGTCACGTCATAACTTTCTCACGTAACAAAGAACCTTATTTATTTCAATATAAGATAAATAAGACACCTTTAGAACCGGCTTCTATTATTCGAGATCTTGGTATTATGATTGACAGCAGATTAAGTTTCAATACTCACCTAGATGATATCATAAAAAGGTCCTCCAAAATGTTGGGTTTTATTATGCGGAATTCTAGGCAATTTAAGCACCCTAAAACTATTATATTGTTATATAATACATTAGTAAGGAGTATTCTGGAATACTGTCCTCAAGTCTGGAATCCATTTTATGAAGTACACAAGAACCGTATTGAAAAAATTCAAAAGCGATTTTTGTGCTTTTTATGTCACCACACAAAGAAATCACATTTATTTAATTCATATCATAAAAAACTTAAATATTTTAAAATGACAACACTTAACAATAGAAGGAAAAAACTAGATCTTATGTTCTTGCACAAATTATTACATAACCATATTGACTGCCCGCAACTTTTAAGTAAAATAAATATATCTGTGCCAAATAAGTTACCGCGCTTTAAGGCTTACAAGCTCTTCAAAGAGCGTCTCTGTAAAAGTAATTTAGGTCGTAACTCCCCACTTACCAGAATGATGTCATTATACAACCGTATACCAAATTCCATAGAAATAGATATAATGTATACACCGTTGTCTAGATTTAAGTATTTGATCCATAAACATTTCAGAAATGTGTAATAAAATTAGTAGATTTAATTTAATATCAATATTATATATAGAATGTAAGCATGAAATCCATAAACTGTAGCTATATCAAATCTGGTTTTCCATGTATATTTATTATCATATAACTATCTGTTTTCTATTTTTTTTTAAAAAATCACTTCGCTATTTATGTAAGTTGTGGTTACCTGTAAGAAGATGAACACATAGCATGTAGTCGCATTGTTAAGTTATATTTTTTGTTAGTATTGTGTATCGTCTGTTGGTGATCCAAATAAAGAGAAAAAAAAATATGACTACTATAATAATAAAAATAATTGTACTGTTTAAATAATAACTAATTTTAATTCAATTTAATTTAATTCAATCTGTTTGTAATGAATTATAATTTTAAATATGAATACTATAATAATAATAATTATACTTAAATATTTGCACGTCCTAACAGGACAAAACATGTTGATCTTTATTTGATGTAACAACTTATTTACCGTGTTTTATGCAAATAAATGATTCTTGATACTTGATTCTCTTCTTGATTCTTGATGTCTCCGTGATCGCGAGGGTGAAAATTGGTAGCGATCACCAAATAGCGAGAGGCACACTAAACGTAAACGTTAAGTTGGAGAAGTCTCGTCTGATGAAGTCAACGCTCCGTCCCCCTCGTGCTCTAATCCAAAGTCCCGAAACCTTTCAACTCGAGTTACAAAACCGTTTTCAGTGCCCAGAAGACTGCAATGAAGTGGACGATATGAATGAAAAGCTCGTGGAAACTGTCCATGCGGTCGAAGCTAAGTTCTGCAAGACCCGCCGCAGAATAACACAAAAACTCTCCGATCACACTCTTAATCTCATGGCTGTTAGACGGGAGATGAAGCTACATTCTTCAACAGATTTGACAGCATACAAGCATCTGAAATGCATGCAGCAGGTCTTACGCAACTTCAATACAGCTTGTATTAAAGAAGCGATCGAGCGAAACCAAGGCTCCAGTCTTTGCCAGAGAACTGTCTGCCAGAAAGAGCCAACTGTCAAAGCTGAAGATCGAGTGTGGCAGCATCGTTTCCGGGACACCTGAGATTTTGTGAGATTGAGAGGTTCTATGAGTAGCTGTACACGTCATAGTTGGAGCCACACGCAAGTGTGAGTAACGATCCAAGAGCGAGTCTTATCCGACACTATTCCGAAGATATCCCGGACGTCAGTCTAAGCGAGATTAGAATGACTCTTCAGCACCTTAAAAACGGCGAATCCCCGGGCGAGAATGTAATTACAGCAAAGCTTCTGAAAACGGGTAGAAAACCGGTACTGAAATCCTCCAGAAGCTCTTTAATTCCATCCTTCATGGTGGCACTACTCCGGAGGCGTGGAGCAGAAGTGCGGTGGTCTTGTTCTTCAAGAAATGCGACAACGCTCTCTTGAAGAACTACATACCGATTTCCCTTCTGAGCCGCGTCTATGTGCTGTTTTCGAGAGTCATTACGAATCGTCTCGCGCGCAGACTTGACGACTTACAGCCTCCCGAACAAGCCGGTTTCCGAAAAGGCTTTAGTACCATAGACACCATACATACACTGCGGCAGATTGTACAGAAGAGAGATGTGTATAATCCGCCACTTTGCCTTGCGTATGTGGACTATGAGAAAGCCTTTGATTCCGTCGAAAGGAGATGTATGAAATTGGGTTGTTGACATCGTTCGTAACAGTTATACAAAAATATGTAGGTAATATAACGATAAATTATAAGCATAAATAAATAGTTTTTATTTTAGTAGGCCTTGGGATAATCATAAAAACATTTTTTTTTAACTGAAAAAGAATGCTAATGCTTTTGCTTAAGCAAAAACGAAACGTTTTAAAATATCTTTCTGTTTTGTCTATGACAATAGATAATGAAGGCTACTTTTATAATAAAATAACCTTCCTTACCAAAAAAATCATAATATTGAAACATTGACGCGAATCTGTAGTTATTAATATTGAATAAAATAATATATTTAGAAAACGATTGGAATAGGCTTTTTTTTTATAGGATGAGGGTGACAAACGAGCACACAGTCCACCTGATGGTAAGTGGTTGCTGCGGCCCATAGACATCTACATTTATCCTCGTTTGCGAATCAAAATGCAGATGCGTTGTCACCCGTGAGGACTAAGATGAAATGCCTCATTTCCAGTAAAAAAGGCCTCCGGCCACCTGCACTCACCAAGCGAAACGCAGAGGTAAACCTCTACTTCACGCTGGTATTCTGTGAGGTCGTGGTACCACCCCGGTTCGAGCCGGCCCATCCGTGCGACAGCAAAAGCTGCCGCGTGGCTCTATCACTGTTTAAATTGGTCATTAAATCAAAAAACATTTGAATATTATCCTACACACTGAATAGGCCGTATGGTTATTGATCATTGCATATTCCGAAGGAGACTTAACTTAGTAACTTCAAGTTTCAGCCAGCTTGTCATGCGTTATGCGCATTTGGCATTGTAGCTGTTTTCTTGGATATATTTCGTGTTTTTACTTTCGTGGATTTATTTAACTTGACTCTTGGACTATCTCTCGGATCACAGGACAGTAGTGTTTTGCACCTATATAATGAAAATAATGTGATACTTAGGTTTTGAGAGGAATAGAACAGACAATGTACAGCCTCCGTCTGTTTTTTTTAGATGACATTTTATTGATAATTTTGGAAAAAATAGTTAAACAATTAAAAAATGTTGAGTTTTATTTTACTTTATATAATAATAACTACAAAACTGCATTCTTTTGTGGTTTTTCAATTTATTCAAACAACCTATTACAAGAACGGCTGATTTTACTACATAACCTACAAATCATAAAAACAAAAAATAAAAAAGCCCCCAGGCCCGGCAAAAATATGATTTTTGGATATAAGTAGCAAATATTTAAATATTCAAACTAACACATATTTTAAGTTTGTTCACGCTGAGCCCAAGCTTGTATGGAATCAAGTTCATCTCCTTTGCGCGGTGCTGCAGTCCCTTCAGCGGTACCAAGTTGACTGTCGGTATATCGAAGTGCTGAAGTGTTTGTACAGTAGAGCTACGATGGCTATCCGAGTACAGAATCAAATTACGAAACCTATCCAACTGCAGAGAGGTGTAAGACAGGGTGACGTTATATCCCTGAAACTCTTCACCGCTGCATTGGAAGACGTTTTCAAGCTACTGGACTGGAAAGGATACGGTATTAACATCAATGGCGAGTACATCACTCACCTTCGATTTGCGGCCGATATAGTCCTTATGGCAGAATCGCTGGAGGACCTAAGTACTATGCTCAATGACCTCAATAGTGTCTCCCAACGGATAGGTCTTAAGATGAACATGGATAAAACAAAGATCATGTTTAACGTCCATGTCACACCTATGCCGGTATTTGTTGGGAGTACTAAGCTCGAAGTTGTTGACGAGTATGTTTACCTGGGAAAAGTAGTCCGACTAGGTAAGTCCAATTTCGTCCGAGAGGTCAATCGACGGATTCAACTCGGCTGGGCAGCGTTCGGGAAGTGTATAGAACTACATTTCCCAATTTCTTCTATATCTTATTGCTGCATTAAGCTGCTAATTATCCAAGACCGTGTCGAGCTGTGTCATGGTTATACCACCATTACATTACGAACCATTTTACAATTCTCAGATAAAAGTTAACTATAGGTTACTACTACTGAACATGGGCCTTCCCCATTAAACTATGCCTTCTAGCATGGGGGGATATTTGTCATAGTTGCCACGCTTCGCTATCGGGTTGGGAAACACAGTTTTATTTTTATTTTTAAACGTTGTTGGGAAGATGCTGCAGCCCATCTCCTGACGTGTTTCTTCTTACGACACCGCCAATACCTAAACAATTCAAAAGTTATAGTTTTATTAATATAATTATTAATTTGTTAAATTTTAATATTCCTTAAATTTATAATTTGACAATTGAAAAAGCTGTCCGTAAAGAAATCGTATATAATTAAAATCACGATATAGTAACTAAGGTTATACAAATACTAAGTTACACATATGAAGTATCCGAAAACTTAGCCCAATCAAACTTATTTAATCACACTCAAGCGTTTGCAATTTAACTTTCCAAGTTTCTATTAACTTTAAAATAATGGAATTCTATTATTTACACTTACAACATAATACAAGCTTAAGGTCGCTCAAACGGCTGTGGATGGGGGCTTTGCTCAGAGTTTCTTTGTACAATATAATTCAAAATATAGTCACAGAATGCCAGCGTAAAATAGTAGCTTAATGCTGCTGTGTTTCGTATGGTGAGTGTAGAGAACCGGAGATCTATTTTACTGGAAAAGAGGCATTCTATCTTAGTCCTCACGGCTGACAACTCATCTGCATTTTAATTCGCAAACGAATAAAGATGTAGATGTCTATGGGCCACAGCAACCATTTACCATCAGGTAGACTGTGTGCTCGTTTGTCACCCTTATTCTATAAAAAATAGATCCGCAGTAGAATCGGATCAACCTGTTAAACCAATGGATCAGTAAGCTGAAGTGTCAATAGGTCGGCCATATAGCTTTTTTTTATGGGATAAGGGTGACAAACGAGCACACAGTCCACCTGATGGTAAGTGGTTGCTGCGACCCATAGACATCTACATCTATCCTCTATTACAAATCAAAATGCAGATGCGTTGTCACCCGTGAGGACTAAGATGAAATGCCTCATTTCCAGTAAAAAGGGCCTCCGGCCACCTGCACTCACCAAGCGAAACGCAGAGGTAAACCTCTACTTCACGCTGGTATTCTGTGAGGTCGTGGTACCACCCCGGTTCGAGCCGGCCCATCCGTGTGACAGCAAAAGCTGCCGCGTGGCTCTACCACAGTTTAGAAGCTCGAAGAAAGAAACAATAAATGGGGAAAAAAAGTTCTCGAGTGGCAGCCTCGTACCGGTATGCGTAGTGTAGAGCGGCCCCGCATTAGGTTGAGTAAGGATCTGTTAAAAAATACACTAAGTTGATAGATGCAGGTGGCTCAGGACCATGTTTTGTGGAATCATTGGGGAGGACTATTTTCAGCTGTAGTCTTGTGAAGGGCTGTAATTATGTTGTTGATGACACATTCTTTAGGACGGTATCAGATTTTGTACACAGTTTTTTAAGATAGTTGGTGAGAATAGGTGGAGGATGGTTGTTTAGATCAGATTTTTGAATTTTGTAATCTGGGACCCTATTTAAAAGAGTTAAATTCAAGTACAGTTCACTTTTTCAAATTGAAATACAGCAGTGGGTAACATTACTGTTTGGCGTAAAAAGTGCGTAAGTCCTAACCTTGAATAATTAAGCAGAAAATTACAACTGGTACCTAGAAAAATATTTATCAGTTATCTTAGGATATATAGTCAGTATTCGAAATTACTTTCTTGATGGAAAGTCATACGATCTGTCAACCGAAACTCCGTGTTCGATTTTCAAAGTAGATCTCCAGCTATTATTAATTAGTCTATTAAAATATTTGAGCCTCCCTAATAGCTTTTCTCTTATGTGCCCTAGTTGCAAACTAGCACGCAGTCCACCTGCTTGTAATCGAATAATTTGGACAACATACAGCTACATTTATCCTCGCTTAAGAATCAAATTACACATGCGATGACAGCTCCGAGGCTTATATGAAATGCCCCTTTCAGTAAAAGTTCAGTTAGTTTTCTGCCGACATCCAAAAAGGAGACGGTACTCAATTCGAGTGTATGTTTTTTTATGTGTGTTACCTCATAACTTTGTACTGGGCGAACCGATTTCGATGATTTTTTATATGAAAGCTAATAGTTCTCGTGTGGTCCCATATGAATTTGATCAAGGTCAGACCAATGGTTATTGAGTTATTCTTAAATAACCTATATTGAAGTCGCTTATATTGAAGTCGGCTGCACAACATTTTTAATTTTTAATTATTATTGCCATTGCATTATAAATTGATATGACAAAATATTTCATTGTTAAATTATTAATAACCTATTGTCTTAATTAGCTTTATTACAATTTAAATTTCTTGAGAAGGGTTGTTAAGAAATTCCAGATTTTATATTACTATTATTTTATAATTAATAAATTTATGATTATTTTTTTGGTGTTATGGATGGAATTTTAAAAATTTGAAAACAAATGAAATCACAGCAGCATGATTCTACTATCTCAGCATGCTGGTATTCTGTGCAAACCTGATTTTTTCCCCGATGGAGACATATTACGCTGAAACGTGGCTCTACCGGGTCACCGGTTATCGGTACACGTCACGCTAATGTTTACGTGTGTCACAATTCATATTAATTAAAAAAAAGTGAAAGTAATTGATATAAAATACATATATTATGTTATATATCAGGGGCCAGATCTGGTTAATTTTCTGAAAGGGTTTTTGGAGCAGTTTTCCCAACACATATTTTAATTTCTGAATATACAAGTTTCCTCACAATGCTTTGCTTCGCCATTACTTTACCGAGAATTTATCACATTATTTTTTTATAGGATAAGGGTGACAAACGAGCACACAGTCCACCTGATGGCAAGTGGTTGCTGCGGCCCATAGACATCTACATCTATCCTCTATTACAAATCAAAATGCAGATGCATTGTCACCCGTGAGGACTAAGATGGAATGCCTCATTTCCAGTAAAAAGGGCCTCCGGCCACCTGCACTCATCAAGCGAAACGCAGAGGTAAACCTCTACTTCACGCTGATATTCTGTGAGGTCGTGGTACCACCCCGGTACGAGCCGGTCCATCCGTGCAACGGCAAAAGCTGCCGCGTGGCTCTTCCACTGTTATCTATTTATATATTTATATATTTCTAGTTATATATAATTACATAATATATTTATTTTTAACACTTAGATTGCGTTTAAAGATTTCTACAATGCTGGTTTGGATAGAACACGGTTTAATTGCATGCTGTCAAACTTTAAAACGTTTAAAAATTTCAGCTACCACGGTTAAATTCACTAGCTTCACCGATAATATTTATTTTAACAAATGATGATTTATCTAAAACTGTCAATTGCAAGTATACAACCTCCACAATCAATTAATAACTGCCAAGCGGTTCACCTGCGGTCTGCCTAATTTAAAAATAATTAATTCTTGTTTACGACATCTTCATTTAAACTGCGAAAACTCATTTGAGGTATTATTAAATATATTCTATAAAAGCCTTCATATTTATATTTAATATTAGTGGTCGTCCAGTGGTCGAAATTAGACCGTAATTTATTTTAAAGATTGTATGTATATTAAACATGTTTTTTCTCCCGACTTCAAAAAGGAGCCGGTACTCAATTCGACTGTATATTTTTTTATGTGTGTTACCTTATAACTTTTTACTGGGTGAACGGATTTCTATAATTATTTTTTTTATTTGAAAGCTTGTGCTTCCCATGTGGTCCCATATAAATTTAATGGAGGTTTGATCAAAATGTTTGAGTTATTCTTAATTATTTATATTGAAGTCGGTTGTACAAAATTTTTAATTTTTAATTATTTATTTATATTATTAATTTAAGCTATTTCAAGGTTATCCATTAATTATCGAACACTTAGTATAATGAATATATTATTATGCAAATGCCTATCCTTATTAATGTTGTGAGCAAACTTTATGAAAACACAATAATTTAACACAATTAATATTCTAATTAACTTTAAACCTAGTTAGCAATGGTCGGGATACACTAATGAGATTATTGTAGTGAGGTTGTGAATAAATTCAGCCTAATTATAACTTGGTCAAAATTGCTTAACTTAATTTAAGCAATCAACATTACTAACCTCACACAGCACTCTGATTTATAAGCCGTTTTGAATCTCGCATTTTTGCCGCGATCTCAATTTGACAAAAAATGAATAATAGGCATGTTGCAGGATGTTATATATTATTTATGCTTGCGACCCGCACTTCACCTAGATGGAATGTAGAACCATTATAGCATGTCAAAATTCAACTGCTGAACATACCATCTCCATAAATTGATTCATTGAGGGGGAAGGGGGGTTTCCATAGTTGTTCCATAGTTGTTATAATAGTAGTTGTTGGAAATGTCGTACGACGATAACTTAAATTAACGTGGTAGAGCCATGCTGTAGTAATATTATAGTTGTTGCACAAACAGACAGTTAATGATATTATTATAAATCATCATCATCATCATTACAGCCCTTCACAAGTCCACTGCTGAACATAGGCCTCCCCCAAGGAACGCCACAAAGCACGATCCTGAGCCACCTGCATCCATCGACTTCCTGCACGTCTTACCAGGTCGTCACTCCATCTGTGGGGGGACTTCGTCCACCGGTACGAGGCCGCCACTCGAGAACCTTTTTTCCCATCGGTTGTCGGTTCTTCATGCTATATGGCCGACCCATTGCCACTTCAGCTTACTAATCCATTGGGCTATGTCCGTCACTTTGGTTCTACTGCGGATATCCTCATTTTTAAGTTTATCACGTAGAGGAAACCCGAGCATAGCCCTCTCCATAGCTCGCTGAGCAACCATGAGCTTCGTCATACGGCCAGCACTGAAGAACCACGTTTCAGTTCCATAGGTCATCATAGGACACTGGCAACACGCATTGTTTGTACAGTCTAGTTTTCAAGTTTTGAGGTACCTGACGAGAAGATGTGCCGTAATTCCCCGAACGCTGTCCAGCCGAGTTCAATCCGTTGATTGACCTCTCGGTTGAAGTTGGACTTACCTAGTCGGATTATTTGTCCCAGGTAAATATACTCATCAACAACTTTGAGCTTAGTGCTCCCAACAACTACCGACATAGGTATGACATGGATATTAAACATGATCTTTGTTTTGTTCATGTTCATCTTAAGACCTATCCGTTGGGAGACACTATTGAGGTTATTGAGCAAAGTGCTAAGGTTCTCCAGCGATTCTGCCATGAGTACTATATCGTCGGCAAATCGAAGATGAGTGATGTATTTGCTATTAATGTTAATACCGTATCCTTTCCAGTCCAGTAGCTTGAAAGCGTCTTCCAAAGCGGCGGTGAAGAGTTTCGGGGATATAAGGTTACCCTGTCTTACACCTCTCTGCAGTTGGATAGGTTTCATACTCTGATTCATTACTCGGATAGCCATCGTAGCCCTACTGTACAAACACTTCAGCACTTCGATATACCGACAGTCAACTTGGCACCGCTGAAGAGACTGTTAACTTTACGTATCATAACGCTATTGCACTAAGACATGGCGTTGAGTATGCTTGCTGCACTTAAAAGTACTACCAAAACACTAACCCTAATCCGAAAGATAGCCGACGTATTATAACGTTATGGGTGTGCGTTGTCCACGGTCAAGTCGTATTGCTACAACAAACCCGCTTACCACCTGCACTAAGATGATATGCCTAGGACATGTGTCCTATTATATAACCCATGTGGGTTAGCGAGTCCAAGTTTACAAAATCTCGGATTGGGAGCGACTAAATCTAGTCCAGTTTAATCCTCTAAAGACACAACTTTACGCGTTTACCCCTAAAAAGAACCCCTTTGTCGTATCTCCTCAGTTTCAAGGTACTCCGTCAGCTGTTGCCTCAGCCAGTATCGGAATTCTCGGCAACGACATATCGAGTGACGTGCAGTTTCATCGGTCTCTAAAAAGCTTGGCTTGTTCAGCAGATCGGGACAGTACTTCATGCTAGCACACCGCCTTTAACTATACAAGGCGCAAGTTTGGCCTCACTGGGTTGGGACTCCTCAGTGCCAGCTCGCTCTACATGACCGCATCCAGCGTAGAGCGGCTCGAATCATCGACGACCAAAACATTTTCGATAGGCTCAATTCTCGGACGCCAAGCATCCACAACATCTGGATGCTTGGCGTCCACGACTGTACGTTCCACTAAGAGTTTTCTTCTGCGTACGACCTTTCTGTGGAATAGTATACCACCGGCGATTTTCCGGACCGATACGACTTAAGGACATCTAAGAAAAGAGCTTACTCCTTTCTAAAAGGCTGGCAAAGCATTCGGATCGATATAGGGAGTTCTGCCGCGATGTGCGTTCGTGAAATTTGGCGGCTGGGATTAATCCGAACAATTCCTCAGAGCACTCCCCGTAGTAAATGCAAAGAGATGCAACATCTCTTCGCAGCGCCAATGAGTCGAGCCGATCGGGAAGGACTCGATCGTTGACGATTCGAACCGCTCTGCGCTGGATGCGGTCAAGTGGAAAGAGCTGGCACTGGGGAGCACCAGCCCAGAGATGGGAACAGTATTCCATGTAAGGCCGAACCTGCGCCTTGTAAATTTGCAGGCGTTGTGCCGGCATAAAATACTGTCCCGCTCTGCTGAGCACGCCAAGCTTTTTAGAGGCCAATTTGGCCTTCTCTTCCAAGTGACCACGAAATTGCACGTCACTCGATAGGTCGACACCGAGGATTCCGATACTGGTTGAGGCAAAAAGGGGAGTACCTTGAAACTGAGGAGATACGATAAAGGGGTTCTTTTTAGCGGTAAACGCGTAAACATGTGTCTTCTGAGGATTAAACTGGACTAGATTTAGTCGCCCCCAATCCGAGACTTTGTCCAGCAAAGACTCGACTTAGTATAGAGCATTACCAGTGCTGTCATCCGCATAGCAATGAATGCTACCGGTTTGCAACATATCATTGATATGCAGAAGAAACAGCGTTGGTGATAGCACGCAGCCTTGTGGAGCACCATCGTTAATAGGCTTGTAGTCGGAGCATGCACCGTCCACAACGACCTTGATGCTCCGATCTGCAAGAAAGCTGGTGATCCAATTGCACAATTTCTCGGGAAACCCATAGGAAGGGAGCTTCGAAAGAAGCGCTTTGTGCCAAACCCGATCGAAGGCCTTCGCAATGTTCAAACTAACGGCCAATGCTTCCCCCTTGGACTGCCTCCGCCCATCTATGAGTTAAGTAGACCAGAAAATCACCAGCTGATCGACCCCGACGAAAACCGTATTGGCGTTCACTAATCAGCTGGTGATTCTCAAGGTAACGCGTGAGGTGGCAGTTTATAACGGATTCCATTATTTTGGAGAACAAGTGGGTGATGGCGATAGGCCTGTAGTTGTACGGGTCTGAGCTGTTACTTTTAACATGTTACTTTTAACAGTGGTAGAGCCACGCGGTAGCTTTTGCTGTCGCACGGATGGGCCGGCTCGAACCGGGGTGGTACCACGACCTCACAGAATACCTGCGTGAAGTAGAGGTTTACTTCTGCGTTTCGCTTGGTGAGTGCAGGTGGCCGGAGGCCTTTTTTACTCGAAATGAGGCATTCCATCTTAGTCCTCACGGGTGACAACGCATCTGCATTTTGATTCGCAAACGAGGATAGATGTAGATGTCTATGGGCCGCAGCAACCACTTACCATCAGGTGGACTGTGTGCTCGTTTGTCACCCTCATCCTATAAAAAAAAATCTTTCTTTTTTAGGGATCGGGTGGACGAAAGCTGTCTTCAATGATCTCGGGACTACGCCTAGGGAGTAGGAGTACCGGAAAAGACGCGTTAGAACCGGTGGTAATGTTACTAACAAGTACTGACATGGGTGTAGCATAGATTTAAGACATATTTTAGGTCTTTTAAACGATGGAAAACACTAGACTAGGTCATTTATCATTGTACTCAGACCCTCCAGTGATACTTATTACATAATGACTATTTTTTTATAAAACTGGATTGTCAAACGAATTTATAGTCCACCTTCCAATTAAGATGGCACTGCAGTCCAAGGAAACCAGTAGTAACTTTTAAATATACAACATACATTTTCAAATATAACAAAAAGAAAAATAAGACCACATGCACTTTAATAAAAATAAATTTAATTTTTTTATGGTCGAGTTTTCTGAAGTTTTTTGTTTGAATACTGATTCTGGTAACGTACCTCACGGGAATTTGTTAGGTATATGTTGTATATCGTTGGCGAATCGAAGGTGTCTGCCAAATTTTTCATTAATGTTAAAACCTACTATTAAATACTACTACTTTCCGTAGATTGCACCTCCCCTCCCCCTCCTCTCTTCACACAACTAGTCACCACTTTACTGTTTGACTGAGTATCTTCGTGGTTTGGTAGTCCACGTACAATAGAAGAGTGAAACTTCCGATACGTGTTGACGGACTGCCGCGGGAGGGGTGACCACTGCTGGCCGTAGCCGTAAGTAAGAGAAATGCATACTCATCATTCATCATTACAGCCCTTCACAATCTCACTGAACATAGACCTCTCCCAAAGAATGCCACAAAGCACGGTCCTGAGCCACCTGCATCCATCGACTTCCTGCATATCTTACCAGGTCGTAATTCCATCTAATGGGGACGGCCCCACACTTCGCTTACCGGTACGAGGATGCAACTCGAGAACCTTTCTTCGTCGTTGGATCTTCGAGTTATATAGCCGGCCTATTGCTAGATCAGCTTACTAGTCAGTAAGAGGAATGCTGATGTCACAAAGTGGTCAGCGGTGCTATAGACCAGTACCGCGACTAAGCCCGGGAAGGTTGATGAACTTCTGAGGACACAATTTTTCATGTATCATGGACTCTGCATACGGGCTCGGAGACGAATCCCTTCATTAATTCATTCAGTCATTACAGCCCCTCATGAGCCTATTATAAGCCTCTTTTATGGATAGCCTTATAGGGGGATGGGTTTCCATAGTTTCCACGGATGCCAGGCTGCTTGGCAACCGCATTTTTTTATTATTCTGAGCTGTTATTAGCAGGATACTCCTGCTCATCTTCTTAGTTTCCCTCGGTAGCCTCTTAAGAGATGCACGGGACATTGAGGGTAGTGGATACCTTATGCCGCCATTCCATACGAATCACTATCATAAAAATTAAAATCACATTTTGAAAATATTAAATACGCACTACTACTACTTTTATTTTCTATTTGGCTATTATAGTCTGATTCAATTATTATTATTGACGGCTCCGTGGCGCAGTGGCTTAGCAATGAGTTGTTGCGCTGGGGCCGCGGATTCGAACCCGGCACGGAACAAGATATTTATATGGCCTACAAATACTTGTTCCGGGTCTGGATGTTTGTCCTCGTGCAATTTATGTTTGTAAACTGCCTTCGCGATACAAGAGAAAATCCTAGTGTGGGGATAACGTTTCTTAAAACAAAAAAATAAAATTACACATATCAATCACACTTATTACTGTATTTGTCTTAGTAGGAACCTTGTAATTAAACATGTTATTTACTTAAGATTTGTAAGATGTTGGTTTCCTATAATATAGTAAAAATAAAATGAAAAAAGGGGTGGTGTAAGGAACAAGTGTGATACTTATTCCTTATACAGAACTGAATCTGCCAGCTTGAAAAGCCATTTGAATCATGAAAAACCTTGAGGCAATATAGGATGACGGTTCTCTTTCGACATGACCAACCAGACGGTCGGCGAATCTTCAACTCTTTGCTGTCGATATTTCACGCATAAGAACTAAACAGTTCGCTTCATCTTTTGTAATGCGTACAGCAAAGGAGTGGAATAATTTGCCGGCGTCTGTCTTTCCATCCAGATACAATTAGGGTGTCTTCAAGGCAAGAGTGAACATGTTTTTGTTACACACAAGACAGTGCAATTTACCATCTAGTTTTCATCACCACTAGGTGGAATTTGTTTTCTTTTATAGAATAAGAGTAGTAAAATAGAGTAACAAACGAGCACACAGTCCACACGTGCTAAGTGAATGTTTTGGCACATTTATTCTCGAATAAGAATCAAAACGCAGTTGCGTTGTCACCCTTGAGAACTAATATGGAATGCCTCATTTCTAGTAAAAAGAGTCTGCGTTTCTCTACACCCACCATACGATACACAGCAGCATTAAGCTATTAATTTACGTTTGTAATCTGTGAGAACGTGGTCTTACCCCGGTCGAGGTCACTAATTCGTGCTACAACCATAACATAGCTGCAGCTTGGCTCTACCACGTAAATAATTGTATGAAACACTGTCTTATAACAAGGTAAAAAAAATCTTCATCTTCTTACTATATAAATTCCTATCCAAAATCAAAAAAAGAAAAAACACATCTTTTACTATGTCATATAAATCATCAGAAGAAACAAACATTCGATTTTGTAGGAAACAGACAGGAAATTACGGAAGTGTGGTAAATATATATAATATTATAGTATTTGATTCGTTCCCACAGGAGATAGAAAATATTAAAGGAATGTACAGTTGACTATTTAATTTCCGTATTACTTTAACTTGAAACATGTTACCTGTAAGTAAATTGTCTTCTTCTCATCCTTCATCAACATAGCATCTTCAAAATGTTATAGAGCAAAATTTGTTGAACAAGGGTAATTATACTGCCAAAGAGTACAAGATTGTTATAACCCCTAGGAATGAGGTCATCGCCACCATGCTGTTTCTATGGTTTTGTACTTAAGTGTTTAAAATATTATATTGTAAATAATGTTTACAAAAGAGACGAGAGGGTTTTTTTTTTGGGTTTTTCCCAAGACAAACCACCGATGCCAACTGTACGGCCACTCGGCCAGAAATTGTTACGCCGGGCCTAGCCACGTCAAGTGCCTAGGTGACCACGGTATCACTGACTGCCCCCGCACGCCCAAGACGGATGAATCCCCGAGCTGCGTCAATTGCCGCGAAGAGGGAAACTCAGCGAATTATCGCGGGTGTTCCAAACTGCCGCGAAGGAAGCAACGCGGAAGTAGAAGCCGTCCCGGACGCGCGGATCAAGCCAGTGTGTCACTCTCTCGCCTGTTTGCCCACACCCTCCATGGTGCCCACCTCCTCGTCTCAAATCCCTACCAAGCCCGCCCCAGTCGGCCGAACTAGGTGCTAGCCCTCCGGAGACTTCCGCGCCAAAACCCAACGCTTTTGTGAAACCGCCGGCACTTGTCGCCTCCCGGACAGTGCCGCCTTCGCAGGCCCCAAAATCGAAGTCCGTCCCACATGGCTCATCCTACGTCACCGCTGACTTCTCGCTAGTCTGCGGCTTCAACAGCAACATCAACGTTTCTGAGTTATTCTCCTTGGCCCGCAAATTCCGCGGAGTCACCTCATCTCAGGACAAATATTCGTGCAGATAAACTGCGTAAACAATTTTGCGGGAATATATATATTAAAAACCAAACTTATTACTTTTAATAAAAAAAATAAAAAATAGCTCAACGCTACGATTGAGCACATATGTAGGTCTTATCGACGCATTCTGGTATTTCCAGTGCGCCAAATTACCTCTTGTATACGTCAGAATGGCAGCACAAACTTTCGGTGGAACCAAACCACGCTCTCTGAGTGTCGCTTTCTTTAACGCGAATGACCTCAGAGACCAAAAAGACGAGATCGCGCTCTTCCTGCGCAACCACGATGTTGACGTAATGTTAGAGCAAGACACTTTTTTGAAACCTAGCCATCGCGATTCTAAGATCACAAACTACTCCTTAGTTAGAAATGATAAGTTGACCATACCTAGAGGTGGCATCTTGATCTTCTACAAAAGGTCTTTGGACTGCGTACCAATCGACGCCCCACTCCCCCCGTTAACCAACATAGAAGTTTCTATATGTAAGGTAGCTCTCTCGGGCCATCCGCCACTTACCATCGTATCGGCTTATCTAACGCCACTCAAACGCGTAGTTGAATCAGACTTTGCCGAATTATTTAACCTAGGCTCTAGTGTCATAATAGCTGGAGACCTCAACAGTAAGAATTCTTCCTGGAACTCGCTTACAAGCAATCCCAGTAGTAATGCATTGTTCGATTCACAGAGCGACTAAACTTCGATGTTATCGCGCCTGAGTCTCCAAACCGCTACCCTTTCGTTACCCGTCACCAACCGGACGGCCTTGACGTAGCGATATACAAAGATGTCCGTTTGTCGATATCATCAATTAAAACAACATTAGAACTCGACTAGGACCATAGACCAGTCTTATTGCAGCTGAGCCAGCCCGCAGTTGAGGTCTTTCAACCAAAACCATCGTGGATTGGCGTGAGCTAGAGGTCAAACTCGAGTCTACGACCTCCCAGCACTTAGACAAAATTCCGGACAAAATAGACTCATTGACCTGAAGAGGTCAATGAGGCGATTAGCACCCTATCGGCCTACCTCACCTCTACAGTTGAAGAATACCCTCGCAAGGTTCGTGTGTGAGCGTGAGCAATCAGCACAACATGAAGCTTCCGAGTAATATTCGACAACTGATTAGAGCAAAAAACGCAGCCATAAGACAATAAGATTACTATTATACTTTAGATAACAAATTCCGACTGAAATCGTTAGATACGATCACCCTGTACGTGCTCCAGATCCCCTGTCAACCAACGGCCAAATATCTAGGAGCTACATTCGACTAAGTTATGACGTTTGCGAAGCACATTCGCGATTTCCGCAACCGTGCAAACTTCGTCACTAGTCGCCTCCACCCGCTAGTTAACAGGAAGAGAAACTGTCCTTAAGACACAAGCTCCGCCCTTATAAGACGTGCGTAAGACCTATCATGTCTTGCGCAAGCGTAGT
The DNA here is from genome assembly GCA_033319125.1 of Parnassius glacialis. Lineage (NCBI taxonomy): Eukaryota > Metazoa > Arthropoda > Insecta > Lepidoptera > Papilionidae > Parnassius > Parnassius glacialis. The sequence continues at coordinate 41,983,659 of JAVANC010000009.1, read as the reverse complement.
TTTCGCGCACGCGAACCATAGTCATTCGTACAACCTCCAAGTCGTCCAAAATAGATTAATTCGCATTGCAACCGGAGCTCGGTACTACCAGCAAAACTCCGACCTACACAGAGACTGTCAACATCCGACGATCTCTGAATGTTTTAAGGATATATCTTGGCGCTATTTCGAGAGAGCCGAGACACATCCCAACCCGCTAGTGGTAAACGCAGCCACCTACGGTCCGACTCCGAACGTTACGCAAACCCTCCGGAGGCCCCGCAACGTTCTAATCGAACCCCCTGTTCCGCTAGATTCCGACGACTGAAATTTCGCCGGCCAGTCACACACAAACACTACACAATCACCTAATAACACAAACACTGTAAGGTCAACAACGGATGGGACGCAACGAGTCCGCAGACGGGCGCGCCGCACACCCCTCCACACCGCGTTCACACCGTATACCCGCGTCCCTGGGCGGTTCTCACCACATAGAACATCGAACGATACGAGTAAGCCGTCAGAGCCGGTTTCTGTCACCCCCTGTTCAGACGGCCGTTAGGCAACTCATCCATGTTATGTTTATGTGATCACAGAACTGAACACAATATTATCCCCCTAAGATTATCGATTTTAATGCAACGTCGCGCCAAAATTTAACCATAACAGAGATTGACAGCTGAGTATCTGAGATGCGACTTTTGGACTTTGGACTTTTTGCTTATTATTTTATATCAATCTAAAAGTCTTTGACCAGTGATTTTAAAGATAACATGTTCTGAGTGGGCTTAGCCTACGTAACTGGCCTTTTACTTGTATATAAATACGTAAAGATTATTTATAATTTTCGTTAAGGAAAAGTAACAATAAAAATAAACTAAAAATATATTAAATAAATATTAAATATATTTTTAAACACATTAGAAAGATTATATTATAATACTCATAACACACAACTGTGGGTTTTTTGATCCGTGACTACTGCAGCACATGAACACCTGCAACCTGCTTCAAACAAAAACGGCAGCAGATGAGTTGTCACCTCTGAGGACTTTGGGTGGAATTTCTCCTAGCCTTTAAGTATACTAGATGTTTTTATAGAAGAGGGGGCAAAAGAGCTTGCGGCTCACCTGATGGTAAGTGACTACCGCTGCCCATGAACAACTTCAACACCAGGAGAACCAGGGGAATGGCAGATGCATTGCCGGCCTTTTAAAAAGGAGTAGTTACTTTTCTTGAAGGTCCCTAGGTCGTAACGGTCCGAAAAAATCGCCGATGGTAATCGGTTCCACAAGGAAGTTGTGCGAGGAAGAAAACATCTTCTAAATCGCACAGTGGTGGATCGCCAATCATCCCAATGGTGTGGATGGTATCGGCAGTTCTGCCGCGATGTGCGTTCGTGAAATTTGACGGCTGGGATTAATCCGAAAAATTCCTCAGAGCACTCCCCGTGATAAATGCGAAAGAAAATTCAAAGGGACGCAACGTCGCTTCGCAGTGCCAATGAATCGAGCCGATCAGAAAGGACTCGGTCGTCAACGATTCGACCCGCTCTGCGCTAGATGCGGTCAAGTGGAAGGAGCTGGCACTGGGGAGCCTCTGCCCAGAGATGGGAACAGTATTCCATGTGAGGCCGAACCTGCACCTTGTAAAGTTGCAGGCGGTGTGCCGGCATGAAATACTGTCTCGCTCTGCTGACCACGCCAAGCTTTTTAGAGGCCAATTTGGCCTTCTCTTCCAAGTGACGACGAAACTGCACGTCACTCGATATGTCGACGCCGAGTACTCCGATACTGGCTGAGGCAACAAGGGGAGATCCTTGAAACTGAGGAGATACGACAAAGGGGTTCTTTTTAGTAAACGCTCAAACTTGTGTCTTCTGAGAATTGATTGTCTGTACCCTTCAGACCGGCGACAGAAATAGGTAAGAGGGTGGCAATAAAAGAGACCCAGATGGACTCCCCGTTAGCACAGGGCTTCTACCACCTAGTATATTCAAAATAAAAATATTCATGACTTATGAATTACATTAATGAAAGTTTGAGGAAAATAGGTTTTTTCTTATATTAAACATAATTATATTCCTTATAGTAATAACAAATTATGTTTGTATTAGCTGTCCCAGGCCACTTAAAGCGGCTCAAATTGCTTTGGTTGCTATGAGACCGCAATTATCTGACGTAATCTTGTTTACGCCCGTATACCCGAGTCAATCTGTGCTAATTATAAACAATATAATTTGCTCAATTTAATAAGTGAGGACTACATGAAAAAATAAATCTTGGGGAAGTAGTCACATCATACCGTTTTTTTTTTACTCGTATATAGAAGAAAGGGTAGCAGACGTGCACACGGTACACTACATGGTGAGAGCCAGCTGGCCACCTCCTTCTAACCTCGATTAAGAATTCAAAGTAAGTGAAGGTAAGTGAATGTTCATAGAAATCTACATCAATCTTTGATTAAGAATCAACTGGCAGATGCGTTGTCACCCTTGAGGACTACAATAAAATGCCTCGTTACTATTAAAATGTAGGCATGTTGCAGCTACGTTATGATTGAAGCGCGAACGGGTTAGCTCGACCGGGGAAAAATTAAATAGCCTTTTAATGCTATATAGTGAGTGTCGAGAACCGGAGATCTTTTTAACTGGTAACCTATTCAATAAAAAAGGAAAACGGTTGACGGTTTTCTACACTCACCATATGAAAAACAGTAGTAAACTTTCATGCTAGGATTATGTGAGAGCGTGGTCCATCCCCGGCTGAGTCTGTATGGTGGTGCAACCATATAGATAATAGTAAGATAGTAAATAGTAAGATAATATACCTGCAGTGATAGAGCCTCACTGCAGGTATATTATCTTACTATTTACTTAAATTTATAATTTTCAAGTATGCAGGCAGTGTTTTGATAGCACATACAAAATAAAAGTGCCTTATAACCCACTTAATCTTATTTAAGCACTCTCTCCACAGTCTCCGCAATGGATTACATATCAATTAGGGACAGTAATTTGTCCATGAAATCGTAACATAATTTAAATGCAACCCATGTTTTTACCTAAAAGTTTTGGAACTTAAGTTTAACTCAAGCGTTTTTCAAGTTGGTAGAATCAACTGCGTAGTTCGTTTGAGAACGATGCTACTGTGGCACCTGTCCTAAATTTGAATCACAGTTAGAACACGCTCTCTTTGTTCGGGGGTTTAAAATGCTTTTTGAAAAAAAAACCCCGTTTACTAGATTTTGCATTACAATAATATGTAGGAAAACGAGGGATGCTCGAACGCGATGGGTATTAGGTCTCAACTGACTGTGGTCCCGATGATGGGAGCCTCTACTGTTCACTAACAATGACAAGATAACTGTGTTCATCACGTATTCTAGATTCTAAATCACTAGAGTTGTGTTTATACTAAGCAATGATTCTGGGGATAGCCTGCAATATTATATAAGTAATGCAAAAATCAGGTCTTCTGAAAATCAGAACAGAATCAAAATTCCAATTAGAAAAAGCCAAAATTATGCGCCTGTTTGGGTGCTAATGAGACACCAAGTTTAAAAATTAGATGCTCTAAAATTTTTATTGCAACGAACTGTTGAAATTTGCATTGCTAGCAAAACGTATCGCTAGCAACGCAGTGACGATAATAGATAAACGATAAATATTAAGAGCAGGAAAAAAATAAGGAATTAAGTATTAATTAATTGCTGAAAGATTATTGGGTTCGGATGTAGATTACGGTAATATTCTGTGAATTACCAGGTCCAGGACTACCTTTACTTTACTATAAGTTATGAACAGCATCTTTTGTTCTTTATCAGTTATATATTATAGATAGAGGGCGAATCTGTAATAAAACCAAATCAAAACACCCCGACTCACAGGATGCTTTGGGTATATTTTGTGACCTATCCAAGGCCTTCGATTGTGTTCACCATGAAACATTAATCAGGAAACTTCAACACTACGGTGTAAGAAGTGATGATCTTAAATTAATCCATACTATTAATATTATAAATGCGAAAGTGTGTTTGTTTGTTTGTTTGTCCTTCTTTCACGTCGCAACAGTGCGTCGGCATGGCATGATTTTTGTATGGGGATAGTTCGGTAGTTGTAGAGTGACATACGAGGGTGGATTGAAAAGTACTCGGCCTAACACAGATCCATTCAATTCTAAAAATCAAATCTACCCACATTATTTAGTTCAGTTCAGACTAGTTCATTGTGTGAAGTTCGAAACGTGTGCGATAATTAATTGTGATTTTATAAATTTATTAACAAAGTAATCGGATATAATTTCCGCGAATGGAGCAAATCGAGCAGCGTGCCGTCATTAAGTACCTCCATAAGAAGGGGCTATCATCAAAAGCCATCCATGATGACATGGTCAGTACATTAGGCGATTGTGCTCTGTCATATTCATCCGTCAAAAAATGGATAGCAGAATTTAAGCGTGGTAGAGAGAGTGTGAAAGATGAACCCCGCTCTGAAAGGCCTTCGACGTCAACTACTGACGAAAATATTAAAAAAGTACTTGATTTAATAATGGGAGACCGCAGATTAAAAATTAGAGAGATAGCCGAGATTATAGGCATCTCTTATGAACGAACTCAAAACATCATTGTCAACGAGTTGGGTTTCCACAAGGTGTCTGCGAGGTGGGTTCCGCGACTGCTTTCAGTTGAACAAAAAAGAACGCGATTGACTATTTCACGCGACTGTTTGGAGTTATTTGAAGCCGATGCAGATGATTTTTTGAATCGTTTTGTTACTATAGACGAAACATGGGTTCATTACTGTACACCGGAAACAAAACAACAATCAAAACATTGGAGAAGACCTGGTTCACCACCCCCTAAAAATGCTAAGTCGATTTTGTCGGCAAATAAGGTGATGGCTTCAGTATTCTGGGACTCGAAAGGTGTGATTATGATTGATTATCTTGAAAGGGGTCAGACTATAAACTCTGATTACTACTGCACCTTACTACGTCGTTTACGAGAGGAAATAAAAGAAAAACGTCGAGGAATGCTCAGAAGAAAATTCCTGTTTCATCAAGATAACGCCCGTGTTCACACGTCAGTACAGTCAATGGCTGAAATTCACAACTGTGGCTTTGAACTGTTACCGCATCCGCCGTATTCACCTGATCTGGCACCATCAGACTTCTTTCTGTTCCCTAACCTAAAAAAGCACTTGGGAGGTCAAAGATTTTCGACAAACGACGAGGTCAAAGCAGCTGTAGACGCATATTTTGACTCTAAGGAAGAATCAATTTTTTTCAACGGTCTAAATGCTTGGAAGGGGAGGTGGCAAAAGTGTATTGAACTTGATGGTGATTATGTAGAAAAATAAAAATATAACTGATTTAGTAAGTGTTTATTTTCTTGGTTAGGCCGAGTACTTTTCAATCCACCCTCGTAGGTTACTTTTTTCCGCGGAAAAAATCTCATTCCCGTGGGAATATAGAATGTGTTGCAAAAGTTTGTCCTTCTTTCACGTCACAACAGAGCGTCGGTATGGCATGAATTTTGGTATGGGGATAGTTCGGTGGCTGTAGAGTGACATATGCTAGATGTTTTTTCTGCGGAAAAACATCTCATTCCCTTGGGAAAATCGAATATTAAAAATTAAATTTAGCTAGGTGGCGCCACCGTGATTCTACAAGACGGACGACGGTACGATGGATGAACACAGAAGGTCAGAATATCTGGATTATTATGTCTTTTTACAAAAATTAAGATAAAAAAAATGTATGGATCTGTATTTTTCCACGCAGGACCGGGAAGAGAGCGATAAAAAACATAAAATTCACCAGCTGATTTTCTTCAAATGTTTTGGTGCATTGCAATTCACATAATAGGCGATAAACTCGCAGACGATATTAAGTAATCCGTTGATGCTCTGTCTACCCCGCAAGAGTTACAGGCGTGATTATAAGTATGGATCAGAAATACTATCACGACCTGTCATGCTTTCACCCTTAACTATTACTTAACTGTGGTAGAAACAGTTCTTAGTAAGCCTTTTTAATAATCCTCAGTAATATTTATTGAACGGAAATGAATACAGTTCTTATATGTGGTTATGAATGAATCGGTATTACAATAAAAAAAATTGTGCAAAATTATAAGAAAAATATTTTTTGAGAGTTTTTATTAACTAACGTATACATAGTTTAAATTGATTCCGCTAGATGTCGTTACTAGGTTTTTAAAACGCCGTAACGAAATGTTTCCTGACATGTACTTAAATACTATACGCTTAAATTGCTTCTATTTCGTAGCTTATTCGACTACCTGCTTTCGATTTCGGTTGTTTGTTATTTGCTTTGTGATTTCGTTAAGGTTTAATGGATTTATATTGGCTTTTTTTTTATGGATTTGTGTATTTTTTTGGATCGGTTTTGTCGGTATTCCTTTATACATATATAGACTCTGGCTTTGATTTTGGATTTTGTTTATTTAGAATCGTGAATTGGTTGTAGTTGTTTTAGGTTGTTTAACAAAATTTCAAAGCAATATTAATAGTACAGATAGTGTATACGGTACCTATACACATACTTCTTTTTTCGTTGGTTATATTTATATTGACTACTGCTATCGATTTCGGTTTTCTGTGATTTGTTTTGTGCTTTGGTTTAAGTTGATTCGATTTTTTTTTGGCTATCGTTTTCGGATTCGTGTTGTGTCTTGAATTGGTTTTGTTGTTTTGATTTTAAAAAACATTTAAAAGGAATATTTATTCCTTTCAGATATTTTGGATTTGCTTTTAAAAAAAATATTGAAAAAGAAATTTAATTCCGTTTAGGTATTTTAACTTTTTTTTTTATAAATAGGTTTTTTGTTACTTCATAATGCCTCGCGAACGTAAGTCCAGCCTTTCAAGAGTATCTTCTCAAAAACAAGCGAAAAGATTAGCTCGATCGCTAGAATCTTTAGAAGATGCTGAACTGAGAAGGCAAAAACAAGCAGAGCGAAAGGCTGCTTTTAGAGCATCTGCGACACCTTCTCAACGTCAGAAAAGGCGTCTTGAATAGACAGAGGGTCAGGCTGCTTTAAAAGCTTCCTAAACACCTTCTCAAAGTCAGGAAAGGCGTCTTTAACAAGCAGAGCGTCAAGCTACTATAAGAGCTTCTGAAACACCATCTCAAAGTCAACGAAGGCGTCTTGAACATGCAGAGCGTCAAGCTACTTTAAGAGCTACTGAAACACCTGCTCAAAGTCAGCAAAGGCGTCTTGAACAGGCAGAGCGTCGTTTATTTAAAAAAAAGTCCCGCTGGGTTTCTTGCTGGTTCTTCCCAGGACAGAGGGTGTTTTTTCGAACCAGTGGTAAAGTAAAAAATGACTTTCAATAAGAATTACACATGTAATGTATATTGAAAAAAAAAAATAGGTTCACTTTTTCCAGCTGAAAACGAACAGCATACATTTTTACAAGTATATTTTATGGGTGACGAAGAAATTGAGGTAGACCGTCGCTGCCAATTTATCCAGGGAGTTGAGAGAGACACAGTGTTCAAAATTCAAAGATTCTTGCATGAACGTAACATTTTAGTCAAAACATTTAAAACTGCTTTAGAAAACCTACCTGAAGTATATATTACAAAGTCGTCATTCACGCAGATCGGACCCCTCGAGGAGAGCATGAAAGGCGCTACAATGCACCTTTGATAAACGAAATAGCAGCCGTAACTAGTGGTGATCAGTTTTCTTCACGAGACATTGTCTTGCGAGCACGTGATGATACGTTGCAACGGGTAGCCGATACACACAAGTTTTATGACGCTTTGCAATACCCATTGATTTATTGCAAAGGACAAGAGGGCTATCATTTTCAAATTCCACTCATTAACCGGGTCACAAAGGAGCCTACTCCGAACAAAAAAGTATCATGTATGGATTTTTATGCGTATCATATGATGTTGCGAGAAAATGATTTTAAACTCTTAGCCCGGTGTAGACAACTATTTCATCAATTTTTGGTAGACATGTATGTCAAGATAGAAAATGAACGTCTGCGTTATATATCTTAAAATCAGAAAAAGCTGCGCGTTGAGAATTATATACATTTACAAGATGCAGTTTCTAGCGACGCCAATGTAAACCCTAGAGATTTAGGTAAAATGGTAGTTCTGCCCTCATCATTCGTTAACAGTCCCCGCTACCTGCATGAGTACACACAAGACGCATTCGCCTATGTACGAACTTACGGAAAACCTGATCTTTTTGTTACTTTTACTTGCAATCCCACATGGAAAGAAATAACCGAGGAGCTAATGCCGGGCCAAAAAAGTACTGACAGACACGATTTAGTTGTTAGAGTATTTAGATTAAAAGTACAAAAATTAATGTCTGTAATTAACAAAGGGAAAATTTTCGGAGAGGTGCAGTGCTTCATGTATTCAATTGAATGACAAAAAAGAGAGTTACCGCATGCCCAAATTCTAATATGGCTTAAAGAGAAGTTGCGGCTCAGCCAAATAGACGACATAATAAGCGCCGAGATTCCAGATCCTGAGCAAGATAAAGAATTGTATTATGCCATCGGTCGAAATATGATTCACGGTCCATGTGGAGCACGAAATTCAATATCGCCATGTATGAAAGAAGGAAAATGTACAAAGACATTCCCTAAACAGCTATTAAAAGAAACAGTGCACAATGACAATGGCTACCTTTTATACAGACGCAGAGCTCCCGAAGATGGTGGCAGGAAAGTTACAATCAAATCTCGCTCTGGAGCGTTCGAAACCTTAGATAACAGCTGGATTGTCCCGTATTCGCCCATTCTATGTAAAATGTTTAATGCCCACATTAATGTAGAATCATGTAGCTCTGTCCGCACAATGAAGTATATCTATAAGTACATAAATAAAGGAAGCGACCAAGCAATATTTAATCTCAGGAATGAAGGTGAGGCAAATCCCGTTAATGAAGTACAGACCTTTCAAGCAGGGCGTTATGTCAGCAGTAATGAGGCAGCGTGACGTCTACTTGGCTTCCCTTTACACGAAAGGCACCCAACAGTTACTCACCTAGCTGTGCACTTAGAAAATGGAGAGCGTGTATATTTCACCGAAAGAAATTTCCAAGAAAGAATTGCATCACCGCCAAAAACTACACTAACAGCCTTCTTTCAACTTTGTCAAACCGACCCCTTTGCAAAAACGTTGTTATATTCTGAAGTCTCCCGCTATTATACTTGGAACATATCTAGGAAGGAGTGGAAACGCCGTATTCAAGGCGCGCCTGTTGCTAATTGGCTCGGTATAAAGTCATCAGATGCCCTTGGTCGTGTGTATACCGTCCGTGTAACTAATTTTGAATGTTTCTGTTTACGATTGCTGCTGCACCATGTTCGGGGTCCTACAGGATATAAAGACCTTAAAACTGTCAACGGTCAGGAATGCGCAACTTATAGAGAAGCATGTGAATCTTTGCATATTTTATAAAACGATAATCACTGGGATGAAACCATGGAGAAAGCTGTGCAGTGCCAATCACCAGCCAAAATTAGGGATCTTTATGCAACTCTCATATCATCTTGCGGGCTATCTAATGCACATAAATTGTGGGACAAATATAAAGACTACATGGCGGAAGATATTTTGCGAAGGTTACAGCAGACACACGCGAACATAACATACATTGAACACATTTATAATGAAGCACTTGGAAAAATTGAAGATAAAGTAATGGCAATGGTAGGCAAAAAATTAAGCGACTTTGCCCTCAGCGAATAACCGAAAATGAACTAAGTGATGAAATCATACGTGAAACAAACTACGATATATACCAGCTTTGCAGCAGCAAGTAGCCGAATTTGTACCCCGCTTGCTTCCCGAACAAAAACGAGTTTTTGACAAAGTATTAGGACAAATTGAATCTAAAAATGGTGCACTTCTCTTTTTATATGCCCCTGGAGGAACTGGTAAGACATTTTTGTTAAATTTATTATTAGCGCAAGTACGGAAATATGAAAACATTGCTGTGGCCGTAGCTTCCTCCAGTATAGCCGCCACGCTGCTAAGCGGAGGCCGCACTGCACATTATTTTTTAAAACTCCCTCTAAATCTAGCCCAGGAAGAATCGCCGATCTGCAACTTTAGCAAAAATAGTGCACGAGATATAATGCTACGACAATGCAAACTTTTAGTGTGGGACGAAAGTGCAATGTCGCATAAAAAAGCTCTAGAAGCACTAAATCGAACGCTCCAGGATTTGCGCAGCAATGCCGATGTAATGCGAGGAATGGTGGTTTTACTGGCTAGTGACTTTCGCCAAACTTTACCTGTCATTCAAAAGGGCACACCTGCAGATGAAATTAAAGCATGCCTCAAGTCGTCTATTTTATGGAACAAGGTGATAAAATTCAGTTTAACTACGTATATGAGGGTGCATTTGTATAATGGTATCAATGCTGGAAACTATGCTGACACACTATTAAAAATTGGCGATGGGCGGTTGGAAACAGATATGAGGGCTGCGTTAAATTGACGAGAGATTTTGTAATGTAGTACAGAGAGTCATTCCGAATTAATTGCGAGCGTTTATTCAGATTTAACGAACAACATGCATGAAGACAAATGGTTATGTGATAGGGCGATTCTTGCACCAAAAAATGAGAGCGTTAACAAAATAAATTCAGATATATTAAGCGAAGTAGCAGGAGAAATAACAGAGTATTTGTCAGTAGACACAGTTATGGCCACAGAACAGAGCACTTCATATCCCGTAGAGTTTCTAAATTCTCTAGAGTTGTAAGGTGTGCCCTCGCATAAGCTTCAATTAAAATTAGGCGTCCCAGTCATGCTAAAGCGAAATTTAGATGCTCCTCGGTTATGTAACGGGACAAGGCTGCGTGTGACACATCTTGGACGGAACATAATCGGTGCTACAATTTTGACAGGCGTAGGAAAAGGTGAAAATGTTATTATACCACGGATCCCTATAATTCCCACAGATCTTCCTTTTCAATTCAAAAGGTTGCACTTCCCTATTAAGCTCAGTTTTGCAATGACAATTAATAAAGCGCAAGGGCAAACGTTTCAGGTAGCGGGGGTCAACTTAGAAAAATCGCGCTTCTCTCATGGTCAGCTGTATGTAGCATGTTTGCGTGTGTCAAATGCCCAGAATCTCCACATTCTTTCCCCAAATGGAAAAACATATAACATTGTGTACAGTAGCGTCTTAAAATAGTGTTCAGTTAGTTTTTTTTACAAAATTTCCACAATCAATTAATCAGAATTCCCACAGATCTTCCCTTTCAATTCAAAATTTCCTATTTAGCTCAGTTTCTTTTCAATTCCAAATGCTGCACCTCTGACGGACCTATTAAGCTCAGTTTCCTTTCAACTCAAAAGGCTGCATATCTGACGGATCTTTTATTTGGCTCAGTTTCCTTTCAATTCAGAAAACTGCATCTCTGACGAATCAATTTAGCTCAGTTTCTTTTCAAAAGTCTGCATCCCTGACAGATAATTATGCTCAGTTTCCTTTAATTAAAAAAATATTCCATTTCTATTTGGAATAAACAGGCTATTTTCATGCTTTCTTATACGCTGCGTTTCAAAACATTTAAATAGGATGACGAATCAATTTTGCTCAGTTTCATTTTAATGGCTGCATCTCTGACAAATCTATAAAACTCAAGTTTTCTTTCAATTTAAAAACCAATGGATAGTTCATTTCCCAGTGACCATGCGGGCGAAGCCGCGGGTAACAGCTAGTTATTTCATATTTAAGCAAGAGAAAGCAAAAAGTTGTCATTAACAGTATGAGCTCTTCCGAGTCGATGGTACAAATGGGCGTTCCTCAAGGCTCAATTCTCGGCCCCTTTCTATTTCTTATATACATTAATGACCTACCTTACATGGTAGGAGATAACTATGATATAGTATTATTTGCAGATGACACTTCTTTAATTTTCAATTTAAGTCGACAATTACTAAAATATGACGAAGTAAATAATGCTATATCTAAATTAGTAAATTGGTTCAATTTTAATAATTTGCATTTAAACAGCACCAAAACGAAATGTATGAAATTGATGACTGCAAATGTCAAACAATTAAATACTAATGTAATTTTAAATGGGGAGAAACTAAGTCTTGTAGATACCACCATTTTTCTTGGAATCACTCTAGACGTGAAGCTTCAATGGAGCCCCCATATATCAAAACTAGCAAGCAGACTTAGTTCTGCAGCATATGCTGTAAAAAAGATTAGAAGTCTAACCAGTGTTGAAACAGCTAGACTATTTTACTTTAGCTATTTCCATAGCATAATGTCTTATGGTATTTTGCTATGGAGACACGCAGCTGCCACTAAAATTATATTTGTTATACAGAAGAGGGCCATAAGAGCAATTTATTATTTAAAGCCTAAAGAGTCGTTGCGACAAAAATTTAAGGAAATAAATATATTAACTTTGGCCTCTCAATACATTTATGAAAATTTAAATGTATGTACACAAAAATAAAAGTAGTTTTACAAAAATAAGTGATATTCATTCTGTAAATACTAAGAACAAACACAAGCTAGTAGTACCAGTTACTCGACTCTATCGAGTCAGTAATTCATTTTTGGGGCGATGTATACGCTTTTACAACAAAATTCCAGAAAATATACTAAATTTGACATGCTCAAAGTTCAAAAACTTTATTAAAGTAAGTTTGTATAAAAGGGTTATTATAATATTAAGGAATTTATGGATGATAATAACCCCTAGAAATGAGGTGATCGCTACCAAGCTATTTCTAATTTGTTGTGTTGTTAATTTGTGCAACATACATGATTGTGAGCTGATATTTTTAAAAAAAAGTCCCGCTGGGTTTCTTGTTGGTTCTTCCCAGGACAGAGGTTTTTTTCCGAACCAGTGGTAATCAAAGAAAAGAGTGACTTTCAATAAGTATTATTTATAATCTATATTTAATAATCTCTATTGAATAAAAAAGTTTCTGTTTCTTTTTCTGTCACTCCACGTATTCTTGTCTGCCCTACCACTAGAGTTTATTTGTAAATCATTTTATTGTTATTGAGTTTTTCTGTTAAGAAATTCTCAGTAGTAGGCCGGAATCAGGAAGTCGGGCGGTGTTCGAACCCCGTGCCGCAGTAAGCACGTAAAGCCGTTAGTCCTGTGCCTGATCTCTATACTGTCGTTTCAGATACCGTCCCATCGGACTGTGAGAGTGAGATGATAGAGAGCGCACCCGTGCTTGCGCATACACTCCGGCACTATAACATTGTAATGGGCAGATGTCGTCGTGACCGAAATTCGGTCTAAAGGACATAATTAAGAGCGCTACAA
>JAVANC010000009.1:41927862-41957862 GCA_033319125.1 Parnassius glacialis | reverse complement strand
TGAAGTTTAATTAATTGTAATTTAAAAAATGTACAAATAAAACAGTGTTCTCTTACAAAAAATTTAATCACTTTAAGAATGTATAGTGTAACCTACGTTTAGGGACAAACAAGTTTTGTATGGGCGACGGTTTTTGTCCACAGCGTTACTATAAAAAAGTATTTTTGTTTATTTTATCTACCAAAGTAAATTACTTTAGTAGAAGTAAAATATGTCTAATTTTATAATAAGGTTTAGAAATTCTTGATTTTATATGAATCGTTGTCATTATTTCCAAGTTTAGTATGGGGACAGCAAAAGAGTACCTTAAAAGTTGATTCACCCAGACGTTAAAGAAGCGAGTAAGGTGTGTTTATGCCAAATGGACAGTTTTTACCAATTTTTTATTAAGTCACTTTCTGTTTGTCTGTCTGTCTGTCGTTCCAGGTGGAATTTATTAATTGATTTTAAACGAAATTCCTGATGAGCTGGAAACTAGCAATTTTGAATAAAGCTCAAATTCGGATGACAATTCAAGTACATGATAAAAGAACGTGGTATATTAAAAAAAAATTATACAAAAATAAATAAATAAATTCACTTCTTTTCATATGTACTACATATTTTTACCTCTTTTATTCAAGCTAGCTAACCCTGTTGAAAAATTACGTCGATTTTTTTTAAGGTTACTGACTCAGAAGCTGCTTGTGAAAAAATATTATAACGAAAGCTAAAAATTTTAGGCAGATTTTCGTATAACATAAACCGCTGTGATTTATATTGAAAGTTTTAGTCCAGCTTACAACTTATTCAAGAGATAACGTCATGAATAAAAGAAGCAAGTGGAACATGAACTCGACTGTAGTATCCTTTGTAAAAAAATATTTACTGTCCCAAGTCCTGAGGTCATTAATTGAATAATCCAAACGTCGTATTGGTATTGTACAAGATATTTTCATTGTTTTTACCTACTTAACTTCTTAGTTCCGCATTTAATATCCATCAATCCATTACGGCATATAAAAGTCCACCGCTGAACATAGCCCTCCCCCATAGATTGTTCCATAGGGACAATTTCGCCGAACGTTACCACGCTTGGCAGTCAGGTTGGCAAACGCAGTTTTTGAAGTTATACTTCTTTTGGGGCGTTTGGGACAAATTATGAGAGTGAATTTTTACGATGCGCGCGCACACCGCAGCATGGCTCTACCACGATTATACGTGGTGGAGCCATGCTGCAGCTATATTAGTAGCATAGTTGTAGAACGAATGGGTTGGCTCGACCGGGGAAGGTCCAAGCTCTCACAAAATACTAGCGTAAAATGGCAGCTTGACACTGCTGTGTTTCGTATGGTGAGTGTAAAGAACCGGATACCCATTTTACTGGAAAAGAGGCATTCCATCTTAGTCCTCACGGTGACGACGCATCTGCATTTTGATTCTTTATTGAGGATAAATGTAGATGTCTATGGGTCACAGCAACCACTTACTATTAGGTGGACTGTGTGCTCGTTTATCGCCCTATCCTATAAAAAAAAACAACACTGAAGTTGTTACGATGCGCACGCATACTGACGCCTAAAAGCGACAACTTCAGGAGGTAATTGTCTCTCAAGTTTTTTGTTTTGTTACGCTTAAGAAGGATAACTTTCTACGTGCGTACATAAGTACACACACGCGCATTTTTTATTAGTTTGAGGTGTTACCAGGAAGATGCTGCTGCCCATCTTCTGTTTTAGTTTCACTCTGTCGCCTGTTACGACACTCACGGGACGATACAGGATAGTGGATATTCTTATACCGCTCTACAAGGTTAATCATGTTAATATATTATGTAAAAAACTTGATGGTATTACATTATATGATAGAATTTTGGTTTATGTTATTTTTATAAAAATAAACATTACAACATGTACATGTACATGTGGTCATGTAGAAAGAATGAATGAGGAAAGAGTGACAAAGCAAATTTATGTTGCAGAGGTGAACGGCAGAGTGGGGAAGAGCCACCCAGAGGGGTGACAAGCGTGAATGTTTATATAAACATTACCACCACTACCCCTTATCACCCCGTGGGTGATGTAAGAGGCGACAGAGGAAAACAAATCACATTTTTGCCCCGGATTTCTGGCCCTATGCAGGACTAGCATGGGCAGGAGATAATTTTATCCCAGGGGAAAGGAGAAAATGTGTATCCTCTTGCTTAGACATTACAACCATTACCCCATATCATCCCGTGGGTGCTGTAAGAGGCGATAGAGGAAAACAAATCACATTTTTGCCCCGGATTTCTGGTTATATATGTTTATCCCCTCACTTACTTTACTCCACCCTTCGAGCATGAGCACACCGGTGGATATAATAACCACAGTATATAAAATGAGAGACTGACTTGATAGATTTTTTGTATGAATATAAACTTAAACCCACGTCCAATAAACTAGGATAGAATTGTCCCTTGCAAATGTCAAAAAAGCATATTTTTTATCTTTAATTTAGCTCCATGCTACGGACGGGGGATATATGTCCACTCGTTATGTCAAACGGGGATATATATCTCCCCGTTGCCGTGCTTTGGCATAGGGACACGATAATTTTGTGTCTTGTCGGTGGATATAATCGGGGGATAAAATTTTTGTCCCCAGCCCATGCTAGCCATGCTGGGGGTAGTGTTTCACTGATACAGGAACGCGCCAAAGAAGAAATTCCCTAAATAGTGTTAAGTTATACATACATACATAAACACTCACGGCTGTCACCCAGAGGGGTAGCCAGGGATTACGGACTTCCATTTGGCATGATCCTGACACACCTCTCTCGCCTCCTCCTCATCCATATACTGACGTGTGTATGCTGGTCGATTAAGGGTACACTTAATTTGGCCCATTTTCAATGTATCGCCAATTCGGTAGATAAACTTATGCATAGGGTGTAGGGTTTATTTGCTGGTTCTTCCTAGGAGGGAGATTTTTCAAACCAGTGCCAATTAAACAAAAGAGAGATTCAATAAGTATTATTTATAACCTATATTGAATAAAAAGTTTCTGCTTCTGTTTCTGTTCTGAAGACATTTTTACTGGAAACGAGACATTCCATCTCAGTCCTCAGGGGTGATGACGCATCTACATTTTGATTCTTAAGAAGAAATGTAAATTTCTATGGGGCGCAGCTTCCTATTACAGTACTACTTGACTGTGTGCTCGTTTGTCACCCTTATTATATAAAAAGAAAAAAAATTATTGAAAGTATGAACGTTGTTGCGGACAGCGAGGGAACCGCCGCCCCGTCGCCCCTTCATACCCCGTTGCGCCCCGCGCACCCCGCACACCGGCAGCAGATCGACAACCAATGAGCGCGCGGCATCGTCGTGCGACGCTACTCACAGGCTAAGACGCTCTCTTGCGGCATATAAGAAGGGCGTTTTGGTCTGTGAGTCATCTCGCCTGTGGCATCGCTCTCGAGCGGTCGTGTCCAGGTAGTCCGCGCGCCCTAACGTCCCTACGTTAGTGCACCCCCGTTCCGCGCCCCGCGCGCCTCGCAGTGTTAGCGCTATATAGCGCTGAAGCCCGGTAAGTGTTCTATCGCTAACTCTCAGCGCTTACCCCCCCGCCTTCGGTCGGGGAGGTCTGACTGACCGCTTATTATTATAGTAGTACACTAGTACTTTATAAGTTTATTAGTTTATTATAATTATTTGTGTATTATATATAACGTGTATAGTATAGTGTTTCTTAGAATACGTCACTTGCTCTTCAGAGCAAGACCCTGTTCTTCTGAGAACAAGGAACTGTTTCAGATATAGAATATTGAACGTCCCGTACTTTTGAGTACGGTGACCCCCACGCTCTTAAGTATAGTTTTAAATAGTTTTTTTAGTTTTTTTTTAGTTTAAAATCCACTAAAATGTCCGCTCAGGACTTAAAATCGTCCCTGTTAGACGCCATCAACAGGATGGATGACCCGCAGGCGCTTGCCGCCGCCCTAGCCTTTCTAGCTTCTCCCGCCCATCAGGCAAACCAACCGCCGGCCGTTTTAGCTGCGCATTTTAAGTCCCGGAACTCATTCGCCACGTTAGAAGTAGATATGGAGTGCTCTCACTCCGAATCCGACTCCGCGTCAACGTCATCAGTATCCGCCTCTCGGAAGAGGTCCGCCACCGAATCCGGCACCAGGACATCGGAGTCCTCTGACTTCAATGACACCGGTGACTCAAGCACGTCATACACCACGGTGTCGTCAAAGCACGAAAAATCGTTCGCCAACCGCCGCAGCGGCCGGTGTCGCTCCCCTCACCCCCGCAGCCTCCGCCGCTGCCTCAGCCCCCGCAGCCCTAGCTGCCCCGTTAGACATCTCAGCGCCAATTAAACCGGCCACGCGTTGCGCGCCGCAACTCGCGAAAAATCAAGTCCCGCCCCCTGTCTTTTTGAGAGACAAGGCTGAATTCACCCGACTTAGCAAGATCTGCTACGACTCGGGTATTAAGTATGATCTTACTACCAACTTGGGCGTAGCAATCAAAATAACACCGAACACGATTGACGATTTTTGCCGCCTCACTAGGCTTTTTACAAACGTACTTGTATCGTATCACACATACGCTCTTCCGGAAGAGCGTAAAGTCAGGGTCGTCATCCGAGGCGTCCCGTTTGAACTCTCCAACGAGGAGATCCTTGATGACCTTAAGTCACAAGGATTCCCCGTTGAAGCTGTTCATAAAATGCACAGCAGGACCGGGTTGAGATACCCGTTAATCTTAGTTATATTAGCTAACGTTCCGGAGGCGAAAACCATCTTCCGGCAAGTACGCACGGTGTGCGGCTTGTCTGGAGTTAAGGTTGAGTCACCGCGTAGGCGCGGTTTCCCGGCGCAGTGCCACCGCTGCCAACTGTATGGTCACGCGGCGGCCAATTGCTCCGCCCCACCCAGGTGCGTTAAGTGCCTCGACCCTCATATCACCAAAGAGTGTCCCCGGCCTAAAGATTCCGTATCCCTACCCGTGTGCGTCCTTTGTCAACAGACAGGCTACCCGGCAAGCTACAGAGGATGCCCGTGCACTCCTCGTCCTCGCATTTCCTTAAATAGGCAGGTCCCGCCGCCGGTAAATGACCGTTCATTCCCGGCTTTATATGTTAGGAAGCCCCGTCAGGGCGTATCTCAGCCGTCTCAGGGCTTTGCACGACCCCCTCAGGGACCCCGAGACCACCACAGGCACCTCTTAGGCCACCTCCGGGCTTCTCAAAGCCTACGCAGGCTCCAGTTTTTCCCTGGGGCCCCAAAAAAGTCGATCAACCGCAGGTAACCTCTGCTCCGCAGCAGAAACAGCCATCAATCGCTGATGACCTTAACACGGTTTACGCCGCGATAAGGAACATCAACGTAAACGAAATTTCTGTGTAAGCGAGTAAATTGCGCGCCGCTCGGTCCCCTCAGGACCGTCTTTTGGCTCTCGTAGAGCACAGTAATCTATTGCGTTCGTTGTAAGTTAAGTTATCTTAATTAACTTAGCTTACAATGACAGAGCCTTCTGCTCTGCCTATAAGTCACGGTCGTGTCAAGCCCAAAGGGCTATCGCTTATTTCATTTAACATTCGCGGATTGCGAAATAACCTCCCAGAGCTTAAGCTCTTCCTTAAAGATCGCGAAGCTGATTTTCTCCTCTTACAGGAAACCAATCTTAAATCCAAAGACAATAAAGGCTTATCCATTAAAAATTATTCTCTTCTTCGTAATGACAGGCACGACCGCCGAGGCGGCGGCACGGCCATTTATTACAAGAAGACACTACATTGCTCTCTTATTGATACTCCGTAGCTTACCATTATGGAAGCTACGTTATGCAGGTTAACTATGACGGGACATCAGTCTTTAGTCATAGCCTCCTGTTACATTCCCCCTGGAATCCTCCCCCTCAAAGATGATTTTGAGGCCATCTTATCTCTAGGTAATTCAGTCATTATGTTT
Organism: Parnassius glacialis; assembly: GCA_033319125.1. Taxonomy (NCBI): domain Eukaryota; kingdom Metazoa; phylum Arthropoda; class Insecta; order Lepidoptera; family Papilionidae; genus Parnassius; species Parnassius glacialis. Next base: position 41,951,922 of record JAVANC010000009.1, on the reverse strand, counting down.
GGAGATTTTAACTCTAAGCATACTGAATGGACATGCCGTACTATCACCCGTAGTGGCAGGATACTGCTTGATATAACGCAGTCTCTTGACATAACCGTTCACAGTCCTCTCGGTGCAACTCACTATCCCGATGCCACCGATAACAACCCAGATGTACTAGATTTTGCGTTACTCAAAGGAGTTTCACTCAACCTCAGGTCAATTGAGACACTAAACGATATAGGATCCGATCACTGACCGGTCTCCCTTATTCTTGGCCATCAGCCACCCCCTATTATAACCACGAAAACCTTCACTAACTGGAAGGGTTTCAAGGAGTCCCTAGCAAAAGCTATGGACTCACAGGGCTCCCCTAACTACCTATCGTCAGACTTAGACTTAGAGAGTCCCGGAAAAATCGACACCGCGGTCGAATCACTTTCAACCCTAATTAAATCCTCCCTTAAGGAGAATGAAAGGGTCGTCCCGGTTGCTAATAATAATGGGCTTTCCCTGTATATTAGCAACATATTGAAAGCTAAAAAAGCTGCTTTCCGGAGAGCAGCAAAATATCCCACCCCCGAATATAGGCATACTAATCTAGGCTAATCGTCTTCAACGAAAACTCCGTTTATGCCTTTCCGAATTTCGAGACCTCCAAAGGAGTGAACTCATGGAGAATATATCTCCCTCTCATACAGCGTACTATCAGATGGCTAGAGCTCTCCGTATAGACGCTATAACTCACACTCCCCCTCTCTCCCGCCCCGGCGGTACGGTTGCCTTCGAGGACGACGAAAAGGCTGACTGCTTTGCAGACAGCATTGCCACACAATGCTCTCCTAGCTCTCAACCTGTCGACCCCTCACATATTCAGGAAATGGAGGATGAGGTCCGCCGCCGGAACTCACCCCCCACAACCTCTGACCCTATCACTGTGTAAATGATGAGATCTCATCCCTCATCAAAGGACTTAAGCCCAAAAAGGCTCCGGGCGCGGATGGCATATCCAACCAAGTCCTTAAATACTTTCCAGAGCAGGTGTTAACCCTCTTATCTATTATCTTTAACGGCTGCTTCAATCTTAGTTACTTTCCCACTACATGGAAAGAGGCAACTGTCATTGGTATTCCCAAGCCAGGCAAGCCTCTTAACCTCCCCTCCAGTCATCGTCGCATTAGCCTCCTCAAGGCCATGGGCAAGCTCTTTGAAAGAGTAATTCATAATCGAATGAGGCGCCATCTGTTTCCCACAGACAGTGACCCCCTTGTCATCCCACACCAATTTGGTTTCCGTGCGAAACACTCATGTCCCCAACAAGTACACCGCATTGTGGAATATATCCTCAGCGGTTTTTATCCACGTCGATAAAAGACAATCGCGGTCTTTCTCGACATTGCCAAAGCCTTCGACCGAGTCTGGCATGAAGGCCTTATTTTCAAATTATATAGAATAGGACTCTCAGATCGTCTAGTACGTCTCGTGGCCTCTTACTTACAACATCGTACCTTTCGTTTTAGACACGAAGGCACGTTATCCTCTCAGCGCCCCATTAAAGCTGGTGTTCCTCAGGGATCAGTACTAGCTCCCCTCCCGTACATCTTGTACACCAACGACATTCCAATCCCGTCAAATGGTGTACAGTACTCTTCGCAGATGACACTGCTCTATACTGCAAAAGTCATATACTATCTTCTGCAAGGAACAAGATCCAAAAGTCAGTCGATGACCTAGGAGATTGGTTCCAAAAATGGTGTATCGATGTGAACCCGGAGAAGAGCTCCGCAGTTCAATTCGATATTAAAAGACGCCGTAATAAAAACAAGAAAAATACTCCACCTATACGAATGCTAGGGACCCCTGTCCCCTGGCATATGTCAGCTTAATATTTAGGTGTCACCCTTGACTATAGGCTCACTTTCGAGCCTAATGTCAAAAGAGTAACACGTCTAGCTCGTTTTTACCTAGGTAGGCTTAACAGTATGAAAGGCCGACATAGTGAAATGTCATTAAGAAATAAGCGAACCCTTTATAAGGTTTGTATACGACCGGTAATGTCTTACGCGGCCCCGATATTTGCACACGCTGATTCTAAAATTATTAACGAACTCCAAGTAGTTCAAAACCTATTCTGTCGTCGAGCTACGAACGCACCTTGGTACGTCCGTAATGCTGACCTTCATTGGGACTTAGAAATCCCAACAATCCAACAATTTATTAAAAAACTCTCTGAAAACTTCTTCAAAGTATCAGAGTCGCATAACAACACATTAATTCGTGAGGCAGTTACTTATACAGCCCTACTCCCCTCCCGCTATAGCGTCCGCAGGCCGAGAAACACTCTCTCGGACCCGCCTAATAAATTGTCAAACGACCTGAACTGCCTCCTGGCGGCACAGGCCAATTCTAATTAAATTAAATTATTTAAAATTAATGTGCCTTCGTAGGCACTCCCTAAGCGGCTTTTAGCCGCCTGCGCCCTTTTTTCCCAAAAGAGGGTCGCTTTAGATACGGCATAAGAAGCTTTAAACAGCTGGTTGCCAGTCCCCAAAGGCGGTTTTTAGGGGGTATCACTTAGGTTCCCCTTGTAGGCTGTGAGTCCCCCATAACCACGATAGACCGGCTATCGTGGCATGCGTAATGCATTTTCCGCCTCCCTCCGGGGTAGCCCTTTTACAAATTGCTTCGGGCGCAAAAAGAAAGTCTGTGAGTCGTTCATTTCGAAAGCGGCACTTGAAGAAAGAAGGATCAAGAGAAATCAAGACTCCATAAGTGAAGACCCGTCTCTGTACATATAGCATATAGTTTATTAGTGCCGAATTGTAAATACATTGAATACAGTATAGTTCTACAGTACCATCTTTCCTTTAAGCAGTCCCCTAGCGTAATATCAGTAAAGTAATCAATCAACACAGTCCACTAGCTCCAGTAAATAAATACAGTCTACTTCGATCCATTATAAACGTGTTGTTTTAAACAGTTGCGGCAGTTACTGGCCCGTTTTATGTATTTGGCACAAATGCAAATGAAGTATCGACTGAAGGATTAGAGAGCACTCAGTTATCACTTCAGTGCACTAACCTTGCTCCTTAATTCGATTTAGAATTTCTGTGCATTCAAGCATGGGTATGATTAACGATTTGCATTAATCAATTCAACGGACATCAATCCGTCGAAATCCTTTAAATAAACTTCTCAATTTAAATACGAGTAATTTTTTTAATACTAGCTTTTGCTATTAATATATCATATAGTGTTGGTGTAAGAATATCCACTACCCCATATCGTCCCGTGGGTGTTGTCAGAGGCGGCAGAAAGAAATTTAAACAGGTAATAGGCAACAACATATTCAACCCGCCTGCCATGCGTGGTAACTGTGTCAACCCCTCCCCTCTATGAGGAAATATTTAGCATGGGAAGTCTATAATGATTTCTTAAATTTACGCGAACACTACACATTTAAATAAAACTAATTTTACGGATTTTATCGCGTATATTAACTTATTTTATATTCCCGACGTTTCGAGCACTTTACAGCACCCATGGTCACGGGGGGGGGGGGGGGACTGAGGTGTATGACGTCTCGATGAGACGTCTCAATGTCATAGTTAACCACGGGTACGTCCAGATTAAAAATTATTAATTTTTGTTCCGATCTACGTAGTATGAACTTACAGTATCATGAAGTCTTGCAGTTGTATGCTTGGGTTGGGATTTAATTTTATTAATTTTTTTTATAGGACACCCCTCTACAAGCAAACAAGCAAACGAGCATGCGGCTCACCTGATGGTAAGTGACTACCGCCGCCCATGAACAACTGTAACACCAGGGAGGGAATTGCAAATGCGTTGCCGGCCTTTTAAAAAGGAGTACGCTCTTTTCTTGAAGGTCCCTAAGTCGTATCGGTCCGGAAAAATCGCAGATGGTAATCGATTCCACAAGGAAATCGTGCGAGGAAGAAAACACCTTCTGAATCGCACAGGGTGGACCGCCAATCATCCAGATGGTGTGGATGGTATCGGGAGTTCTGCCGCGATGTGCGTTCGTGAAATTTGGCGGCTGGGATTAATCCCAACAATTCCTCAGAGCACTCCCCATGGTAGATGCGAAAGAAAATGCAAAGTGATGCAACATCTCTTCGCAGTACCAATGAATCGAGCCGATCGAAAAGGGCTTGGTCGTCGACAATTCGAGCCGCTCTGCGCTGGATGCGGTCAAGTGGAAGGAGCTGGCACTGGGGAGACCCTGCCCAGAGATGGGAACAGTATTCCGTGTGAGGCCGAACCTGTGCCTTGTAAATTTGCAGGCGGTGTGCCGGCATGAAATACTGTCCCGCTCTGCTGAGCACGCCAAGTTTTTAGAGGCCAAGTTGGCCTTCTCTTCCAAGTGACCACGAAACTGCACGTCACTCGATATGTCGACTCCGAGGATACCGATACTGGCTGAAGCAAGAAGGGGAGTGCCTTGAAACTGAGGAGATACGACAAAGGGGTTCTTTCTAGCGGTAAACGCGCAAACTTGTGTCTTCTGAGGATTAAACTGGACTAGATTTAGTTGCCCCCAATCCGAGACTTTCTCCAGCAAATACTCGACTTCAGACACATGTTTGTTCCGGTACTCGGCGACGTATTCCCGAGAAATATTGGCACGGCCGGTGTATAGAGCATCACCAGTGCTGTCATTCGCATAGCAATGAATGTTACCAGTTAGCAACATATCATTGATATGCAGAAGAAACAGCGTTGGTGATAGCACACAGCCTTGTGGAACACCAGCGTTAATAGGCTTGTAGTCAGAACATGCACCGTCTACAACGACCTTGATGCTCCGATCTGCAAGGAAACTGGTGATCCAATTGCACAATTTCTCGGGAAGCCCATCGAAGGCCTTCACAATGTCCAGACTAACGGCCAACGCCTCCCCCTTGAACTCTACTGCCTCCGCCCATCTATGGGTCAGGTAGACCAGAAGATCACCAGCTGATCGACACCGACGAAAACCGTATTGGCGGTCACTAATCAGTTGGTGATCCTCAAGGTACCGGATGGGCTGGCAGTTAATAATGGATTCCATTATTTTGGAGAACAAGGAGGTGATCGCGATAGGTCTATAGTTGGACGGGTCTGAGTGGTCGCCTTTTTTAGGGATCGGGTGGACAAAAGCTGTCTTCCATGAATTCGGGACTACGCCTTGGGAGTATGAGTACCGGAAAAGACGCGTTAGGACCGGTGCCAACTCCGGAGCACACGTCCTCAGCACAATTGGGGGGATTCAGTCAGGCCCACTCGACTTCTGGATGTCCAGGTAGAGAAGTGCTTTGCGAACCGAGCGTTGCGAGAACAGCACATCCGGCATGGAGCACTCACACCGCGAGATAGTCGACGATGTTTTCCCCCCGTCATCAAGAGTCGAGTTGGACGCAAAAAGGGAGCCTAAAAGGTCGGCTTTGTCTTTTGCGTCTTGGGCTAGTGAGTCCTCCTCCCTGTGCAGAGATGGTAGTGATGGCTTACAGAAATTCCCTTGGACAGCCTTGGCGAGAGACCAGAATGCACGGGTTCCCGAAGGAAGGTGAACTAGTTTCTCGCCAATTCTGCCTATGTGCTCTGACTTAGCCTTGTGGAAATTATGGGATCCCAAGCAGATGGTAGCACACAGCCATCTTCTCTATTGAAATTAAGATGTTTTTTTTGATTTCAATAGCCTCGCGAATCATCCTTGGAAGGAATCGGTGTCCTTTAGCGAGAATTTGTGCTCTATGAAATCTAATGTAGTGACGGGGGTGATCCTGGAAAGACTGCAGACATCCCGGAGCGTCGATTCTTCCCATCAGCTATGTGTTCCTTACCCCTCCCCCCCGTGAACATGGGTGCTGTAAAGTGCTCGAAACGTCGGGAATATAAAATAAGTTAATATACGCGATAAAATCCGTTATTTAAATGGGAGGTCTATGTTAGCAGTGGGATTTTATAGGTTGTAATGGATAAATGGATGGAATGTTGTTAACATTACTAATATTCCCTATAACCGCTGTTGGTAAGCTTAAAATGATTGTGTTCGATGTGGTACACGACAGTAACCGAATGGTGTAACTTGATTGATAATAATGTGTGAAGTAAATGTCATTTTTTTATAGAATAAGAGTGACAACCGAGCACACAGTCCACCTGATGGTGAGTGGTTGCTGTGGCCCATAGACATTTATCTTCGTTTGTGGATTAAAATGCAGATGCGTCGTTAGCCGTGAGGACTGAGATAGAATGTCTCTTTTCCAGTAAAGAGGGTCTCCGGTTCTCTACACTCACCATACGAAACACAGTAGCTGCTATTTTACGCTGGTATTCTGTGAGAGCGTGGTCCTTCCCCAGTCGAGCCGACCCATTCGTGCTACATTACTATACTATTAATATAGCTGCAGCATGGCTCTACCACGTAAAAAACTTGCATTTATAATAACGTTACAAGACGTCAGCCAGCATTAATATGCGACTAAAAGTCGTTTAATCTTCGTGGGAGTACCGATGTTAATGCAGCGAAAATTTTCCATCGTCAAACCGAGCCTGTGTGGTTTACATTGTATTGTAATGAGCCATTCAAAATATTTTTTTTTGACGTTTGAACGATGTTTTTTTAATATTGTTTTTTTTAGGTATGTTACGCGATATCTTCGCCAGTTGTGAACCAAATTTGATGATTTTTTTTGTTAATTAGTTTATACTTAACATGTGGTCCCGTATTAATTTGAAGAAAAAATTCCACACCCTAAGGGGGCAAAACAGAGAACAAGTTTTTTAATGTGACTATTTAGGCGATATTGAGATTGTAATTTTACTAATTCCACTCAATTTTTTTTTATAGAATAGGGTGACAAACGAGCACAAAGTCACAACACAGTATTCTGTGAGAGCGTGGTCTTTCCCCGGTCGATCCGACCCATTCGTGCTACAGCTGTGTGTCACCGTCACCGTCATCGTGAGGACTAAGATGGAATGGCTCTTTTCCAGTAAAAAGGGTCCCCGGTTCTCTACACTCACCATACGAAACACAGCAGTGTAAAGCTGCTATTTTACGCTGGTATTTTGTGAGAGCATGGTCCTTCCCCGGTCGAGCCGACCCATTCGTGCTACAACTATACTACGAATATAGCTGCAGCATGGCTCTACTACATTAGTAAATATATTTTTAACAAAAAGTAAAAGCCGATTTCAAAGAACTAAAAAGAATAAAATAATTTCATACATAATACATTGTACAAGTAGCGGCACGAAAGTCTAGCGATGACCGTTATTGCGCATAAGTCGCGCTGATTGGCTCATTGAGCATAAGTCGCACTGACTGGTTCGTGCATATCGTTCACGCGCGCTGATTGGCTCTCCAGTCGCATTCGTGCAATTCAATTCGTGCGCGTCCCCTACACGTTTCGTTCAGCGCTAGACTAATATGCCGCGACTTTTAAAGAAGAATTATAGCCTCGATTTCAGAATGTGAAATGATTTTAGTGGTTAATGTTACTTTTAAATGCGAATTTAGAAGGTTTAAGGTTTTTTTTTTATAAAACTGAAGTGTTAAGCAATCCACCTGTTTATTGGTAAGTGACACCAGTAGCTTGTGGACATCTGCAGCCAACTTCAAACAAAGAAGACTTTAGATGCGTTGTCTCCTCTGGGGATTTAGATGGAATACCTCACAGCCTGTAATTAGACTAGCTCTCTATATCGTTCAGAACGGAACAAAGTTTGTTTTTAAAAATCAAGTCCGTAAGCATGTGAAAAAATTGTTGCAAGTTTGAACTAACACAGCTCTTATTTTCATACACTTAATATGTATATTTCATATTTGTTCTGACATAGATAATATTTATATGTATTGTGTATATTTGTAATGTATGCATTTATATGTGTATGTATGTATTTATATATATGTATATATTGTGTGTATATATATATATATATATATGTATATGTATATATATATATATATATATATATATATATATATATATATATATATATATATATATATGTACATACAATATTTTTTGTTTTTAGCGCGCTTTCTATTTTGATTACTGCTGCACCGCCTCTTGTTTGTCTATCTCTGTTTAGCCTAATGGTTGACTGGGAGAGAATGCCCTATGGCATTAAGTCCGCTATATGTACAACTTTGTGCATGAAAGATTAAATAAATAAATAAACAAAGCAGTGAAAGCTCTGTTATTTAGTTGCGTAAATAGATAAGAACATATCCAGACGGACTCTGAGGCAAATAAGGGCACCCTACCACCTTTTAAAACTATATGAACTGTATTGGACAGTATTTGTCTTTTCCAGTTAAGCCATCTGATGATATATGGATACAGTGGTCTGCAGAATCCTACATCTATCATCATAAAAAGAATCACTGTGCTTTGTGGTATTCGTTGGGAGAGGCCTATGTTCAGCAGTGGACTTGTGAAGGGCTGTAATGATGATGATGATAGATTGAAACTTAATATGAGATGGGCAGCAGCATCTTCTTAAAAACAACTAAACGTAGTGTCAAAACTGCGGTTGCTGATTCACCTGCCAAGCGTGGAGGTCTTGAGGCCTATATTCAGTAATGGACTGGCTGTAATGAATGAATGAATTTGGAAGAAAAGCCATGGAGGGCGTTACCCTCACCAACTTACGACCCTTACACCTTACACCTTCAAGAAAAAAGCCTACTCATTTTTAAAAGGTCGGCAACGCATCTGCAATTCCCCTGGCTCCCCTGGTGTTTCAGTTGTTCATGGGCAGCGGTAGTCACTTACCATCAGCCCCCTCATCTATAAAAAGGCAAATTCAGTGACAAGCGTGCTGCGGTGCGGGGCTTTCAGTGTGACAACACATCTGCTTATTAAGCAGATCTGCTTATTAAGCAGATGTGTTGTCACCTGTGAGGACCAAGATGATGCCTCATTACCAATAAAAAGAATCTTCGGTTCTTATCACTGATCATACGAAACGTAGCAGCGTTATGTTTTTTTATAGGAGAGGGGGCAAACGAGCATGCGGCTCACCTGATGGTAAGTGACTACCACCGCCCATAAACAACTGCAACACCAGGGAAACCAGGGGAATTGCAGATGCGTTGCCGGCCTTTTAAAAAGGAGTAGGCTCTTTTCTTGAAGGTCCCTAAGTCGTATTGGTCCGGAAAAATCGCTGATGGTTATCGATTCCACAAGGAAGTTGTGCGAGGAAGAAAACATGTTCTATTGTTGCTATTTCACGATGGTATTCTGTAAGCGCGTGGCCCTATCCGGTTCGAGGTGACTTATTCCGCAGCATATAATATAGACACAAAGTGATCACTCAAAATTTAACAAAAAAAGCAAATTTTAAAGGCTTTTAGTTTTAAAATAAAATTTTCATCCATTACAACATATAAAAATCCACTGCTAAACATAGGCCTCCCCCATAGATCACTAAAAATTATTGTTTAAAAAAACATTCGGTTACTGTTGTCCTAATACAAGCATTTCAAACTTACCAAGAGGGGTTAAAGGGAATATTAGTAATGTTTATCCATTCCAAATGTCCACTACTGAACATGGAGGGGGGGGGGGGTGTTGCCATAGTTGCCACGCATGAGAGGCGAGTTGGCAACCGCAATTTTTATTGCTTTGAGTTGTTATCTAGAAATGCTTCAGCCCATTTCCCGTATTATAATCCTTCTGCGACCTCTTACAGAACCCACGGGATGAACATGAGGTAGTGAACATTCTTACAACGCCTCTACCTATTTGTGTATTATATGTTTACCTACGCCTAAATAAATTTTATGTTACAAAAGTTCGTTTCAATAGGCTTTAACACCTTTCCATGAAAATACACTATCAGATTGAGTGAACTCGAAACCCTTTAGATAATAAGGTCTGTTGAGATTGATTCGTGGACGTGATATGGCCTCTGAATCGATTTTATCAGTGTAGCTTTTGAAAAGAATATAGTACGTCACAAGATAAACTGTATATTGTGTCAATATGTTTTGGATAAATATACTTTTTGCTAGTAAATAATTTTTCCAACGGGTGAAACCACTTCACGACACCAATCAACACGACGGAGTTTTTGGGCCTCTATCAAATTATGAGGTATCCACCGGGCACAAAGCTTCCTGGCCGCTAAATGTTCATGGAGGATTTTGTGCACTTGACTCGTGTTATGTTATAGGTTCTATTATTGTGTTATATACTATTTACTTTATATTATAAGTCCTCTATACTCCTATATTGTTATTCTTATATTAATTACATTGTTTACCTAGAAACCAAACTAATTAGATTGTAATATTTAAATACTAATGTTTACTGTTCCAAAATTACCATCCTTAATTGTATCTTAGAATAAGTGAACGATAAACAAAAACAAGCATAATGTTATTCCCTTATCTTTACCCCTACCTCCTAGCTTCCCGCGATCCTACACTATAAAAACCAAGTCCTTCGATCCCACAACACAATTCTATTTCCAAACTCTCTGACTCAACTTCAATATTTTAAGTTAGTTTATATTATAGTTAAATTAATTAAATAAATTTATTTTTAAAAGAGTTTTAATCTCTACCACATAACAAATTTGGCGCAGTCGGTAGGATCTCGCGTGATTCATTCGCTTGAATCGCGTAAAGACGAAGTGAACGTACCAAATTCGACGGGACAGCATCGCCCAACAAGAAAACAACGTACGGTAGCTGAAGGCTTTTGAAGAACTTCGCCGAACCATGCAGCTCCACATTTTATTGTTATTGTGGTAAGTGGCTAAACTTGTTTGTTCAAATTCCTATTTTCCATTTTTACCAAAATATTTTTCCTACATCTACCACCTCATTTTACATTATATTTTTTTATATATATATAATCATACTATTCAGTCATATACTATTATATTATACTATACTATTATATCAATTATTCATATTATTGTATTGTATTACCTGTGTAAAACAAAGAACACTAAGATGGCTTTAGACATTACCACATTACTTAAATTAATTCCCTCATTCGACACAGACAATAACGACCAAGTGTATAGATTCGTTAGGTCATGCAATTCAGCTTTTGACCTTAGTTTAGCGGACCAGAAGTCAGTACTTTTAGTATACGCGTTGAACAATATTACTGGTTCGGGTGCGGCAGACGTTCACAGTAAAGAACATGCTTCATGGACCGACTTAAGAACATTCCTTATCGAAAAATTCTCTAACGTCAAAACCATAGCACACCTTAATCTCGAACTGCAATCAATGTTTCAAAAACCTACAGAAACACTAACTGAATATTTCCACAGAGTTGACCTTTGTCGCTCTAAAATAATAGAGAAGTTAAACGCCGAAATATGCGATAAGACATTACTAGGTCGCTTAGCCACAACGGAAGAAACGGCTCTTAACGTTTTTGTCAATGGTATTAGCTCCGATATCGGAGCAATGCTAAGAACAAAAGAATTCCCTACCCTTTGCGAAGCAGGCCGATTCGCACTTCAAGAAGACAAAATTCGTGCGATGAACAAGGCTAGGCAATCTCTATTTAAGTTAAACACAACGCGTTCACCACCTTTTTCAAAACCACCATACCATACCCATAACTACTATAATAATAATAATACAACTAAGCCTATAAATCGAACTCATCTACCATATACACAAACCACATACAATAATGCCCACACACCGCAACAAATTACAAAATTATGTAGTTATTGTAAAAATATTGGGCATAATATTACAGAATGCCGTAAAAGAACTTATAATAATAATATAAGAAACAATCAAGCCCAACGCGCACTTCCTGCGCCTCCTATCCCAGTAAATCATTTAAACTGCCAAGCGACCAACGAGATGAGCAACTCGTTGGAAATCGCTTCAGTATCCTGCTCACCGATCCCAACTCAAGACATCGAGAACCTGCAAATATGAACTCTAGCAAATCCAACCCTATTTCTCAAAGGCGTCCTCGACCGCCGAACCATCGAGATCACACAACGCAAACAAACAGCGTACCTTCTAAATTACCGCTTAAGTGTCAGACAGAGTTAAAAAATGTGTCTACACAAACTAGCGACTTAAGTACTACATCACATACACATCACTCAATATTCAAAAATTCCAGTTCTCAAACGGAAACCTACGAACAGGTTAACCAGCCCCAAACCCTTGGTTTTCCAAAACATGCTATTCCTTCTACATCCACTGAATCTATTACTACTATCTCTACTAGATCTACTATCTCTACTACACCTACTGACTCTCTCGAGACTGCTAAACCTACTACGTCCACTGATTCCATCAAGACAACTACACCTCCTATATCCACAAATTCCACTGTTTCCAATAAACCACGTTCGAAATCAAAACCTACAACTAAAAAGCTTAAATTAAAACATCCCAAATTCAAATGTTATACAAAATCTTTTGCCATATCTGCCTTAAACGATATACCACCCGATAACCTCTTACACTGTACATTTCACATAGAAGGCAAACCAGTGACATTTCTAATAGACACCGGAGCAGGAATCTCGGTAATAAAAAGGGATAAAATAGGTTCGTCACCTTTAAATAAATTAAACATCGTGTCAATCGTAGGTATTTCCGGTAGCCAAAATTCAATTACAACCTCAGGCACCACCGAAATATCTCTAGATTATTTACCTAAATATCGTTTTCATGTTGCTTCCCTTAACATTAAAGCAGACGGTATCCTAGGCAACGATTTTATGATAAAGAACAATTGCAGCATTCATATTCATTCTAAAACAATGAGAATACGTGACAGATCATACAACCTACATTATTTGAACGAAAATCCTCAAAATATAATCGACCCTAATAACCAGTTCCTTTCTAGCCGTTCCGAGAGTGTAATTATGTGTAGAACAAATAATATAAATTCCGGGACAGCAATAGTCGAAAAACAAATAATAGATAACGGTATTGTTATTCCCAACGCATTAGTTGAAGTCAAAAACAACTCATTTGTTATTACTTGTGTAAATACAAACAAATCCGATAAAGTAATTAGCATTCCCAACATCGAAGTTCAACCTTATCAACCAAATCAACAAACTAACAACATTAATAAACACTCAATTAATAATCTTAATCACACATCCGACACCGATAGACAAAAGCAAGTACTCAACCTCATTAGACGCGAACATTTAAACAAAGAAGAATCGAACTCATTAGATAAAATTGTCTTCAAATACCCCGACATATTTTTCATCGAAGGCGACTCCCTTACATTTAGCAATCATACAAAACATCAAATACCTACCACTACTGACATTCCAATTCACACGAAAACCTATCGCTTTCCTCATGTACACGAACAAGAAGTAAAATCACAAGTCCAAAAGATGTTAGACCAAGACATTATCAGACCTAGTTCATCTCCTTGGAGTAGCCCCATCTGGGTTGTTCCTAAGAAACTAGACGCATCTGGGAAACAGAAATGGCGATTAGTTATTGATTACCGCAAGTTAAATGAAGTCACAGTAGGAGACAGTTATCCTCTTCCTAATATCACAGATATTCTAGATAAATTAGGTCATTCTCAATATTTTACCACATTAGATCTTGCCTCAGGTTTTCATCAGCTAGAAGTTGATCAAAAAGATATACCTAAGACGGCTTTTAGTACACCATATGGCCATTACGAATATAAAAGAATACCATTTGGTTTAAAAAACGCACCAGCGACATTTCAGCGTGTAATGGACTCCGTTTTGTATGGCTTACAAGGTGAAAGATGTTTCGTTTACCTCGACGACATAGTTGTCTTTGCTTCCAGCCTTCAAGAGCATGAACAAAAACTTGAAGAAGTCTTCTCTAGACTTAGAAAATATCAACTAAAGATTCAACCAGACAAATGCGAATTTCTTAGACGCGAAGTTGCTTATCTTGGCCATATCATTTCGAACGAAGGCGTTAAGCCGAACCCCGATAAAATTCGGGCAGTTCAAGAATTCCCTATTCCTAAATCATGTAGAGATATAAAGGCATTTCTAGGCCTTACAGGATACTATCGTCGGTTTATTCCTAATTTCAGCAAACTTACTAAACCTTTAACTAGCCTTCTTAAAAAGGACACTACCTTCATATGGGGTGAAACCCAACAACAATCCTTCAATGAATGCAAACATCTTCTTACTAACCCTCCCATCTTACAATATCCAAACTTCACGAAAGAATTCATACTGACCACCGACGCTTCTATAAACGCCCTAGGTGCTGTGCTATCGCAAGGCGAAATAGGCAAGGACTTGCCTATAGCATATGCATCTCGGACACTAAATAAAGCGGAATCAAACTATTCCACTATCGAAAGAGAGTTATTAGCTATCGTTTGAGCAGTTAAACATTTTAGACCATATTTGTTTGGTAGAAAATTTAAAATTGTAACTGACCACAAACCGCTAACATGGCTTTTCTCGATAAAGGACCCTGGTAGTCGGTTAGTTCGATGGCGACTTAAACTCGAAGAATACGAATATGAAATAGTATATAAGGCAGGTAAGAACAACACTAATGCAGATGCTCTCTCACGCCCGCCTATTCTCCACACGAACTTAAATCATCCCACAAAAAGCGACAAAAACACACATCTCGACCAAAACACTTCGGAAGACTATTTACAATTAAACTTTCAACACTACTTAGAAATCGACTCTCACACTTTTAATACTCCAAATCTCCATATTTCCCCAGACTGCCTTTTAAACGAACGTCACAAAAACATTCTTATCCCAATCTCGTGTCAACTTTCCGATAAAAATACCCTTTTCAAACAAGCAATTTCCACTTGCTCTCAAGTGGACCCATTTTTAAGTAAACCCCGAACACTTTACGAAACTGATTTATTAGTTTCAGATAAGAAACAAAATATTATATTTGGCTGTTCGAGACCCACTCACTTCGATCCTTGGGATTCTGAGAGCTATTTTAAAGTATTACTCGCTTGTCTACAAAACCATAAATCAAAATCACTTTACGTTCCGGACTTAAAAAACGACCCCACTTGTAAACTTAAAGGAAACGAACAATTACACATAACAGCTTATTTAGCCGACCTTTACGAATGCAAGATCACCATATGTGAAAATAAAGTTAAAACTCCAGCTCCAGAAGAGATAGAATCAATCCTTAAAACCTTCCATGATGATCCCTTATCAGGACATCGTGGCATTATCGAAACGACACACAAAATACGATCTGAATATTTCTACGATCTAAAAATTATATAGATAATTGCCAAATATGTCAACGAAACAAAATTCAACGTAAGACATATAAAGCTCCCATGGTTATTACTTCTTCTTCCACTGAACCTTTTGAACGTGTAACTATTGACTTAGTCTCTTACTCAGATATAACTAACGACTTTAATAAATACATACTCACACTACAAGATGACTTGACTCGTTTCGTTCAAGCATACCCTATTCAAGATAAACAAGCAACAACAGTAGCCAAATCTATTCTAAATGTCTGTCAACATTACGGCGTACCTAAACGTTTCCATTCCGATCAAGGTACAGAATTTCTAAATAGCGTAATCAAACAATTGATGAAATTACTAGGATCCACTCACACAGTTAGTACCGCATATCACCCTCAGACTAACGGTTTTTTAGAACGATTCCACGCAACATTACGCGACCACATCCGAATGTACCACAAACGTAACCAATGTAATTGCGATCAAATCGTACCATTCGCCGTTATGTGCCATAACACATCAATAAATCAATCCACAAAATTCACACCACACGAATTACTCTTTGGCTACAAACCGCGTTCGCTTTATTCTCTAAAAGCTAATGACGACTATACAACTCATGACTACCTAAGAGATTTAAACGAAAGACTCAAAGTATCCCGTGACGTAGCTCGCCAAAACGTTGAATCAATGAAAGAAAAGGCAAAAGAGCGATATGACAGTAATATTAAAAATATAGCCAAATTTAACGTAGGTGATAAAGTTATGCTCAAAGTCCCAAGTCCAAACAACTTAAATAGCCTTTGGGACGGCCCTCATGTTATTGTTAGAATAGGTTTTAATGAAAATTATGTTATACAAAAATCTCGAAAAAACCAATTAGTACATGCGAATCGTTTAAGACCATTGCATGACTTCACTCCATCAGCATAACATTTACTCTAAGACTAGATCGTAATTATTCATAAAATATTTAACTTTATTTCTATTGCAGGGTGGCTCAAATAATGGCACACCCTAATCCCTTAAACAATAAGACCCTTAGTTTAAATGAAAATCTTTTAAATTTTATAAACAACCCATATATTAATTTTACAATTTGTTCTATTATTAAATTATTACTTTACATCATTTTATACAAAGTTTACTTATTTTCTAAGAATTATTATATAACTAAATTTAAAGGAAATCAAAACAATTAACTAGGATTATTCTAATTTTCAGGTACTCCACAACTTTTGTTGATGGGGATACCCACATAAAACCCATTCCCTCTAATTCTGGACTCTATTTCGAAAACAATGATGAAATACTAATATCTGAAAATTCCTGGAAACTTATCATATATCGTAACTTTGAACCTTTATTCCTAGCTCGCAACTCTATCAAAAGACTCGTAAATAACTACCAATCTCTTATCGCTACACATTCAAATTTACCCACCGTTATCACTACTAGTTCATTTATAAAAATAAACGTAAACAGAATAGACTCTAGACTCGATGAACTTAATTCTTACACTGATAACAAGCGATCCAAACGTGAAATGCTAGACGGCTTAGGTTCAGTTTTGAAATGGCTCATCGGTGTTCCAGACGCAAAAGATGCTAAACATTATAACGAATGCATTGAACAGCTAGAGAAACAACAAATATCTACTAATGATATTCTAAAACAGCAATTACAAATTATTTCTTCAACAATCACAAATTTTAATGAAACAGTACATAAAATCTCTTATGATGAATATGTTATTAATAAAAATATTAACAAGATAAATTTATATTTCGCCTCCACAAACAAACTTATATTTAATTTAACTATCCTTGAAGAAATATCGACCATTTCAATTCAAATTCTTGAAGCCATAGTTTCTTTAGAATGAGATATTGACGATGTCACCACAAGTATACTTTTTATTAAATCGAATGCAATACACCCGTCAATAATATCAACTATGCGCCTACACAAAGAATTACTGTCTTCTAATCCCGCTAGGCTCAACAAAAACTTAGTTGTCCCAATAACATTACCTAATATACACAAAATTCTCGAATCTGCCTCTATTACTTCCTATATTTATATGAATAAAATTATATATATCTTAGAATTCCCTTTAGTTAAAAACGAAAAATTTATATTATACCATTTATATTCTATCCCTATGCTACATCCTGACTCCTCCTTATATTCCACTATCCTTCCCGAACAAACATACCTTGTCATGAGTACCACTAGACAACAATACGTCGTTATGAGCTCACTGGACAAATGCAAAGACTTTGCAACGAAATCCAAAGTCTGCAGGGATCTTCTTATCTACAACATCAACACCAGACCTATATGCGAAGTTGTCATCCTAACAACAATGAGTCAACAAGTTCCTGAAGTTTGTGATATTACTACATTTTCAGCACATATCAATACTTTTCAAGCTCTTAAAAACAACAACTGGATATACATACTCCAACGCAAGACGCCGTATACCTTAGAGTGCGAAAGCAAAATAACTCACGGCGAAATCTCTGGAGCAGGTATCATCACTCTAGAACAAGGATGTAAAATGTACACCGCGTTTGTTACACTCCTAGCTGAAGACACTAAAACGATCAACATCAGTCATCCTATTACTTCTGTGGATATTGAACACATTTGCCTCCCAGAAGAAATTAAACTACAACAACCAGAACTTGCACCAATCCAGCTCAACAACATCCAACTCGACTCTCTTAACTCAGTTAGAAACCAAATAAAAATACATTCAAAATTACTTAAAGAAAATAAATCTACATTCTCAGAAAAACATGCAACAAAATTTTCCATATTTGGTATGATTACTGGCATTATTATGCTAACATATTTTTGTTACAAATGTTACAAGTGCTTGCCATGGAATAACATGCCCATAAATCCACATGGCAACTGTATACAAATTTTTAATAACTGTTTTGACCGTTCTCGTCGCCAACAACACGTCGAAGTTCCCATGTCATCGGTAAACACCACTGCTACAACATCCTGCATATCAGAAGACGACGACGAAGCTGCTGACTACATTTTTTTTTTTTTTTTTTTATAGTAGAGGGGGCAAACGAGCATGCGGCTCACCTGATGGTAAGTGACTACCGCCGCCCATGAACAACTGCAACACCAGGGAGGGAATTGCAGATGCGTTGCCGGCCTTTTAAAAAGGAGTACGCTCTTTTCTTGAAGGTCCCTAAGTCGTATCGGTCCGGAAAAATCGCTGATGGTAATCGATTCCACAAGGAAGTCGTGCGAGGAAGAAAACATCTTCTAAATCGCACAGTGGTGGACCGCCAATCATCCAGATGGTGTGGATGGTATCGGGAGTTCTGCCGCGATGTGCGTTCGTGAAATTTGGCGGCTGGGATTAATCCCAACAATTCCTCAGAGCACTCCCCATGGTAGATGCGAAAGAAAATGCAAAGAGATGCAACATCTCTTCGCAGCGCCAATGAGTCGAGCCGATCGGAAAGAACTCGGTCGTCGACGATTCGAGCCGCTCTGCGCTGGATGCGGTCAAGTGGAAGGAGCTGGCACTGGGGAGCCCCTGCCCAGAGATGGGAACAGTATTCCATGTGAGGCCGAACCTGCGCCTTGTAAAGTTGCAGGCGGTGTGCCGGCATGAAATACTGTCCCGCTCTGCTGAGCACGCCAAGCTTTTTAGAGGCCAATTTGGCCTTCTCTTCCAAATGACCACGAAACTGCACGTCACTCGATATGTCGACGCCGAGGATTCCGATACTAGCTGAGGCAACCAGGGGAGTGCCTTGAAACTGAGGAGATACGACAAAGGGGTTCTTTTTAGCGGTAAACGCGCAAACTTGTGTCTTCTGAGGATTAAACTGGACTAGATTTAGTCGCCCCCAGTTCGAGACTTTGTCCAGCAAAGACTCGACTTCAGACACAAGTTTGTTTCGGTACTCGGAGACGTTTTCCCGAGAAATATTAGCACGGCCGGTGTATAGAGCATCACCAGTGCTGTCATCCGCATAGCAATGAATGTTACCAGTTAGCAACATATCATTGATATGCAGAAGAAACAGCGTTGGTGATAGCACACAGCCTTGTGGAACACCAGCGTTAATAGGCTTGTAGTCAGAACATGCACCGTCTACAACAACCTTGATGCTCCGATCTGCAAGGAAGCTGGTGATCCAATTGCACAATTTCTCGGGAAGCCCATAGGAAGGGAGCTTCGAGAGAAGCGCTTTGTGCCAAACCCGATCGAAGGCCTTCGCAATGTCCAGACTAACGGCCAACGCCTCCCCCTTGGACTCTACTGCCTCCGCCCATCTATGGGTCAGGTAGACCAGAAGATCACCAGCTGATCGACCCCCACGAAAACCGTATTGGCGGTCACTAATCAGCTGGTGATCCTCAAGGTACCGGATGAGCTGGCAGTTGATAATGGATTCCATTATTTTGGAGAACAAGGAGGTGATCGCGATAGGCCTATAGTTGGACGGGTCTGAGCGGTCGCCTTTTTTAGGGATCGGGTGGACAAAAGCTGTCTTCCATGAATTCGGGACTACGCCTTGGGAGTAGGAGTACCGAAAAAGACGCGTTAGGACCGGTGCCAACTCCGGAGCACACGTCCTCAGCACAATTGGGGGGATTCCGTCAGGCCCACTCGACTTCTGGATGTCCAGGGAGAGAAGTGCTTTGCGAACCGAGCGCTGTGAGAACAGCACATCCGGCATAGAGCACTCACACCGCGGGATGGTCGGCGGTGTTTTCCCCCCGTCATCAAGAGTCGAGTTGGACGCAAAAAGGGAGCCTAAAAGGTCGGCTTTGTCTTTTGCGTCATGGGCCAGTGAGTCGTCCTCCCTGTGCAGAGATGGTAGTGATGGCTTACAGAAATTCCCTTGGACAGCCTTGGCGAGAGACCAGAATGCACGGGTTCCCGAAGGAAGGCGAACTAGTTTCTCGCCAATTCTGCCTATGTGCTCTGACTTTGCCTTGGCAATAACTCTTTTGAAGGACCTGGAGGCGAAGTTATACTTCTTTTTAAGTGTGCTGGTGTTTACATCCCGAGTCGCCGAAGCCGCAGCCCAGGCTTGATAACACTCCTGCTTACTGCGTAATGCAGTTTTACAGGAGCGACCAAACCAAGGCTGAGATCTGCCTCCGATGGGTACCACAGATGATGGAATAAATAGTTCCATTCCCTGTAGCACCACATCAGTGACAGAGTCAGCAACAGCGCTGGGATCATCCGGCGAGAAGCAAACCCGCCCCCAAGGGTAGGATGCAAAGAAAGACCGCATTCCGTCCCAATCCGCCGACCTGTAATGCCAAACACGGCGGCAACCTGCAGAACGCAACCGCGAAGGGAGCGTGAGTGGCACCATACTCCGGATCAAACAGTGGTCCGAAGAGCCGAGAGGGGCATCGACGGAAACCTGATATCCGTCCGGATGAGAGGTCAGCAGAAGGTCCAACAGGGAAGGTGTATGATCCTCCACATCTGGAATCCGCGTAGGCGAAGTAACTAGTTGTGTCAGACCATATGCCAAGGCAAAGTCATAAACAGATCTCCCCGCATGATCGGTTAAACGTGAACCGAGCCATTCGGCATGGTGGGCGTTAAAATCGCCAAGGATCACGATCTCTGCGGATGGGACCTGTTGTAGCAAGGAATCTGTAGCCATTTGGACGTGGTCGATGAGTCGGTCTGTTTCGGCATTACCGCTATGGGACCTATAGAGGCACCCGTAGACGCGCGGATGGTCGTCGCTGTCTACGCGTAGCCAAAGGATGGACAGGTCCGAACCTTCAAGACTGCCGAGGCGTCGAGAACAGATGTCCTCTCTGACATACACGCAAACTCCAGCCCGAGGCACAAAGGAGTGCTCCAATTTGTACCCAGGGTAGGAGAGATACGAAATATCAGCCGGAGAGGAAACCTGCGTCTCGGTCAGGAAGAGCAAGGCCGGCTTCGCCGTCTCGAGATGGTAGTGGACGGCGTTTAGGTTAGAGTTAAGTCCCCTGATGTTGCAGAAATTCACGGATAGCGTGGCAGGGGTCGCCTTGGTATTGTTGCTCTGTTTACCCCGAGCAGTTATGTTTTTGAGCGGAATTTTGCCCCCCCCAGAATACGCGGGGCAGCCTGAGCACCCACGCTCAGGATTGGAATAACATGGTCGTGGATGCTCAGCGAGGGATTCTCCAGGGCTACTGGTACCCTCAGGTAGTCTTTTGTGTAATTCCGCTACCATGTTGATGGGGGGGGGGGGGATTGGGCCTCCGGCCACCTGCACTCACCAGACGAAACGCAGAAGCAGAGCTTCTACTTCACGCCGGTATTCTGTGAGGTCGTGGTACTAACCCGGCTCGAGCCGGCCCATACGTGCAACAGCAAAAACTGCTGCATGGCTCTACCACCGTTAAACATTCAAAAATCGAGCAAAACCGCTCAATCTTTGTTCTAAGGGGGGAGGTGTTATGTTATAGGTTCTATTATTGTGTTATATACTATTTACTTTAAATTATAAGTCCTCTATACTCCTATATTGTTATTCTTATATTAATTACATTGTTTACCTAGAAACCAAACTAATTAGATTGTAATATTTAAATACTAATGTTTACTGTTCCAAAATTACCATCCTTAATTGTATCTTAGAATAAGTTAACGATAAACACAAACAAGCATAATGTTATTCCCTTATCTTTACCCCTACCTCCTAGCTTCCCGCGATCCTACACTATAAAAACCAAGTCCTTCGATCCCACAACACAATTCTATTTCCAAACTCTCTGACTCAACTTCAATATTTTAAGTTAGTTTATATTATAGTTAAATTAATTAAATAAATTTATTTTTAAAAGAGTTTTAATCTCTACCACATAACACTCGTACCGATGCCTAAGCTTATCCGAATCTGCCGATAAGCCACTTCTTTGTCAGTCTCTAACATACGCCGCCCAACACTGATGTTATCTTTAGTCGTCGCCGTAGAAGGCCATGCCAAACGTCAACATGTTTTTATTCCATTTCACAATAAGGTTCTCCTCCTCAGAGAAGAAACGGTAAAGGAAATTCCTAAATTGTTATTTCACATTATAATTATTATAATATATAAATTGAAATTATACAGATCCGTATAAATACTTGCACTGTGAGGTGTCGTAGCCGCTGCTTGAGCACAGCAACCAACACTTGACCATTGGCCTTTTAACTCTTTGTCGGCTCACAAAAGTCCACTGGTGTACATGGGCCTCTCACGTTGGAGAACGGCATGGCATGGCCTCACGCAGATCATCGGTGAGATTAGTGCGACCACGTTTAAACTCATTAAACTAGTTGTAAACAGTGGCACGAGATGGGGTTTTATCGTTAAAGGCCAATCGAAGTCTATCATAAATTTCTTTTGACTTAAATGACATCGAAAGTCATAAAACATCATTGCACGAAAATTTTCTCGCGTTAAATTCATGCTGACGAGACGCAGACAATTTTCAATTTGCCGCTAAATCGTAAACAAATGACAAATTAATAAAACACATACATAATAGTATTGAAAAATAGTTCCATTTTCAAAATTTGAAATTATTTTTTATTACATATATCGTTTACAAGTGACCAGTTCTAAAAACTTTCAGTGTCGCTCTTGTATAAAAATCAATTGCTGTCCGTTATTCTCGCTAAAACTCAAAAACGGCTGGACCGATTCTGTAAGTTTTTGTTAGTTTTTTGTTTGAATGGGTCCGTAGATGGCTTAGATTCACATTTGGACCCGGTAAGTGGCGCTGTTGTCATGATCCAGAAATCACCCGTGCGAAACCGGGGCGAATCGCTAGTCTTATAATAATAATTTAAATTTAAAAATTTTGTACAGTCGACTACAATTTTTAAGAATAACTCAAAAACTATTGGTCTGACCTTGATCAAATTACATACACATATGATCACGTGGTCCCATATATGACATATGGGAAGTACCAACTTTCAAATAAAAAAAGAATCATCGAAATCGGTTCACCCAGTAAAAAGTTATGAGGTAACACACATAAAAAACATACAGTCGAATTGAGTTTTTGGAAGTCGGCAGAAAATGTGATAAAATTTCGTATATAACAGTTCGGTTTTTTAAACTGTATTTAATCATTAGGCTTGCTATTGAACAAATTCAAGCATCTTCCTTTATAAAGTTATTCAGGCTAGGTATTACCGTCTACAAATTTTGCCGTTTTAATAGCAGTTCATTAATGGCCCTGTTGTAAAAATTCCGGAGATGGGAATACATGAATTTGAAAGCTGATTTTCACCGCTCCATTGAAGTTGAAATTTTCTCCTGTAATAATACAAATTGTAAAAAACCATTGAATTATTTACGCGCGGTTGAAAAGAAACTTCATTTTATTTTATGTAATATTTTTTAATTTACGTTTCTGTCTAAGTATTTATTTTAATTACATGCATACATACAAAAACACTACCTAGTCGGGTCATAAGTTCTTTCAACACATTATTATTTAAGGCTTTAACTAGTCTGAATGACCTTGACGAAACGGCTATCGCAGAGATTTTAGTCAACGACAACACCGTCTAGCAACTACATTCTGTATAACTTATAAAAGTGCAAAGATTAATAGACTGCAGAGATAACAATTATAAAAGTGACGTACTGCTTGTTATGCTTGCGCATCACTGAGAATTATGTCGTGGTTACGCATCTTCAATCACATTGTGCTGTAGCTTTGTCCGGTAGGCGTCACGAGCTATCAAGTGTTCAAGTACGTAAGAGTTTTTTATTATATATGTTAAATCGTATTTATTTGTATCGTATTAGTAGATCTGGGTCAAAGCGTTCGC